>JBAPGN010001980.1:0-14417 GCA_037355405.1 Vitis amurensis | reverse complement strand
TCCAATACAAACAAGCAAAAAAAGGGAATTAATTTACTTTCCAAAGGTGAATTGTGGGAACATGCAAGGTGGGTCCAACTTTTTCTTTCATCCTGTGAAAATATGGCTGCCACTAGGCCCTTCTTGTATTTATTCATATGTCTTTCCTGCAACAACCTCGCCTACAATGTATCGAAGTGATTAATGCACCCAATTAGGGTTCATCAGTTTTTACCTGCTTACATCATTTTATTAGAAAAAAGTGGTGGAGAAGAATCAATGTTTGAGTGAAAAATTTAGAAAGATATCTCTTAGGTACTGAAAATGCAAATTGACAACTTGAGGTGGTGGTTTGATCATCGATGGGGTGGGTTCGCTTTTGCGTAGAGGCAGTTGCTGGTATTAACTGTCCAGACGGATTTGTAGAGTAAATTTAAATTCTTCTCAACTGCTTCCTTCTTCGGTTTTTAATTCTCAAACCTCTATATATTCTCTACTTCTGAATGCTACTTATCATACCAGAAAAGTTTTATCAGTTGTATATTTTCTTATATGTACACTGATGAATACCAAGTGTGTAGCTGTTCTAGTGCTTCTTGGTGCAGTACTTATTTGCACCATTGATGCTAGGAGGCTTGTGAGGGGGAAGGGTGATCTTGTTGAGCAGAAGATATTCTTCCACAAGCTTCCTGGCTGCGGTGGCGGCATTGGGGGCGGTGGGGGTGTGGGCTTTGGTGGGGGTGTAGGCAAAGGCGGGGGAGCTGGATTTGGTGGTGGTGGAGGATTTGGTGGGGGCGGTGGTGGAGGACTAGGTGGTGGTGGTGGACTAGGTGGTGGATCTGGTTTTGGAGGTGGAGCTGGGGGTGGGCTTGGCAAAGGAGGAGGAGGAGGGTTTGGTGGAGGTGTTGGAGGTGGACTGCCTTGAAAGTTCACAATCTTAATTTGTCTCCAACCTATATATGATGCTAGTTTATCAATCAACGTTGTGCTGAAGTTAGGAGTCTCTTGCAAGTTCTTTACTATGATGATGTTTGTTCATTGTGTCCAGTACTGTTTGGTTCTGTTAAGTATGGGAATGTTGAAATAAATTCTTCTCTCCTATTATTCTTATATATGTACCTTGAGTAGCAGTATAAGGACTGAATAAATGATGAGACTAGCCATGAGAAAATGCATGAGATTATGGTGTGTGTATACATAACATGCAGTTGTGACACAATTAAGTAATGGCCGATGATGTATTGGACCCCTTCTGCTTAGCAGTTGGGTTGTTTGATTAATAAATATGGTGTTTCTTGTCATGAATCTCCTTGTAATAAGCTTCAACAATTTACCCAATCTCTACTTCAAAATTAATTTTCTGTAACTGAACACTTCATTTGGATTAATTTCAAAAAGTAGCATGGAATGAAAAACTAAAAAGGAATTTGATTAGTAACAAAGAATAAAATATGAAAGAAGATGAGATATAATGAACAACAATTGCATGATGAACCTAAGAATTAATGTTAGACGTTTCACAAACTAGCAAGCTTGGTGGAGGTGGTTGAAGGGCCTGAAAGGGTTGAATATTTGGCTAAGAAGAACAGATCATCGCTTTCTTGGCATTAATTTTTTTGATATATAGACAGGAATAAGGGCGCCACAGCCCAATTTTTTTTTCTGGCAGCCAGCAAGAACCATGAGGAGCTTAATAAATTAGGTCAATTCTTCTCTCTACTCTGATAGCATAAATATTTTAGGAAAAGGGCCCAAGACATTTATTTAATGATCTTTCAAATTTAGAATAAATATTTACTCTCCTCCTGATGTAAACAATACACAAACATCAAATCAGGCTTGAGGGGCAGTGGCACATGTCTATGTTCCCATGTTTTCATGCCTACATCAATATGATCACTTTAATATACCTGTTTGAAATTCCACAAGTACACCTAATATATGAACACTATTTTAGCCAATGGAGCTAAGCTATATATATTCCCCACTTGGAGATTTTAAAACTCAAATAAAAGGATCTAGAATGCTTAAGTGGGAGTGGTTACTTAGTACCAGCTGATTAGAAGGTTAATGATGTACCCAGCTCTCTGGTTAGGTTCAATGAAAGGATAATGGATTAATTTTGACAGTATTATTACGAGAAGAAACAATTTTGCTGATGCAGTTTTTGGCTTGCATTTCTTTCTTTCATATGTTGATGGTGCCTTTTAGTTAATTGCGTGTTTGGATGAAGAGAATCTAGATAGCTTAGCAAAACCAATGAATATTACAAACACAAGTGGAGCAGACAAATTCTGCCATGAAAGAATTATTAATTAAATTTTAGTTATTTCATTTTTATTATTCAAGACTCAATAACCATAGGTAGAAGAAATTTTCGCATGTTCCTACAGCAGAAAGGGCCATGTGTGTGTGTTGTGGATTTGTTTGGGGATCGTTGGGCGGGAGGGGTGTATTGTACCTCCACCTCCCCATTAGCATCACCACCAACTCCAAAATCCACTGTAACACAATCAATTCAAAATTCATTTTAAACCCATGAAAAGGAAAATTCCATAATCTTCCTCATTACTCACATCCATAAAAACCCAAATTCAAAAGTTTCAGTTCCCAAGCATAATCATAACAAGAAGGCAAAAAACATCAAACACAAAACACCAAAAGCAACAGGAATAACTCAATAATCCAAAGGACAAATACAGACACTAACCACTTCAAATTCTAAAAAATAAACCCAAACATTCCCTTTGCTTGCCAAGAAGATACAGAAAGGGGAAGCAAATTACAACTTCAATTTATATTTTTCATTTAGCCAAACATCTTTCCTTTTCTTTGTTTTGATCACAAAAAACCTAACCAAACAAAAAGATTCAAAATTTAATTTTCTTTTCCTTTCTGAGCTTTCTCAGCCACCAAACACAGAGCAAATTCACAATTAAATCACCAAATTGGCGAAAAAGCCCTAATTCTCAAAACAATGTATCATATCCTCCGTCTATATCTAAAACAAACGCAAGCTAAAAAAAGAAGGACCCAGATCTAGGCATAGAATTTACTGGAGAGAGACTCAATTTCCATTGCCCTTCTTGCTCTGTCCTTTCCCGCTATGCATACCAGAGACTAGAACACCAAAATTCCAAATTCAAAACCAACACAGTACCCGTATATTCGACCCGCTTGCTAATATAGGACTCTGAATCTAATGAATTACCCTAAAGAAATTGTCCGAAGAGAAGTAATCGTGGTATGTCGGGATGCATAACAAAATAGAAATTAAAATATAGAATAATACTCAAATGAAAGTTTACAATTACTCTTAAGGGGGTGGATGAATGTAACTATGTAGAAGTGATTGGGCTAGTATGGTGACACAAGGTATTGGAGTGTGTGCACGTAGATGATGAAAGTGGTTTTGATCTCACCGCCACTATAATTAGAGATAGAGGAGACGGAGTAGGAGAGTGAGATATATAGATGAATAAGGGGTTCATTAGTGTGTTCTCGTCTATTGAGATTGGGTCGAGTGCACATGAGGTGGCATAATTATTTCTTTAGTCTTGGCATATTAATGAAAAAGAAAAAAAGATTAAACAGATTGATGAAAGTCGTTAACTTGCTCAATAGAGTAGTTTGACCGATTGATTTTCTACCTACTCATATATTTTGTCTGAGATCTTCACATGAATTGACATATGAGTCTCATAGCACATTCTTCTGTAAGACTATTTGTGTGTCTGCGTGTGGTAACTTGGGGATTCGCAACTTAACAGCGTTTTGGGCCTCTCGGTCGCTATCAGTGTGGGTTTCATGTTAAGAAAACCAGTAAGAGACTGTCCTCTTAGGTCTACTACCTCAAAAGCAAGGGATACAGATTACATATAAACAAATGTTTAAATTTAGAAGAGGATCCTTCGACACAGTGTGGTAGGTTGTATGGTTTGTTTAGATATATTTGTATTGAGAAGTTTGAGACCACAATAATCGTTGCCTCTGGACAATATACCTCTAATATACTACCATTTTTCCTCTTTGGTTCGCTCAGTACCAATGAAGGATATCAAAAGAAGAGTGAACACGAATGGTCACGCGCAGAGATATATGACGGGTGAGGTTAAACGTGTATATATAAATCGTATGCGACAGAGAGCCATTGTGATTTGGAACACTCTGAACTTTAGGAAGTCAAACGCAGAACGATATGAAAATAAGAAACTAACTACGAAAAATTAAATTGTACTTATATTCTAGATAAAAATTTTTAAGTGAATAGCTATGCTAACATGGTAACACTAGACTAGGAACAGTGCATTATGGAATATCGTGTAGTTAGAGTTTCCACTACTCGCGTTGAGACGTCATTCATCCAAATTCTTTATTTAATAATATACAGATGACTTAGAAGTAGCACCTAGAACTCTCTTAAAAATGGTGTATAACAAAATAAGAGAGCTGATGAATTTTGTAGCACATTTTGGATTGTTAATTAATGATGATACGAGTGTGATTAGACATAACTGGTTCTGTACCTCGCTACCTTGCACTCGTTCCACACTCTTTCTGTTTAATGTATTCCAATGGGTCTAAGAGATAGTACATGATATTCTCGCTTCCCCTTTGATACTCCGATGCTCTCTTGTTTGATTTTTTAGGTAAATGTATTTTAACTGGTAAGATCAGTTTTTTCTGAGTGTTTGCTTGAACCATAATTCGGTGTTTTGAGATTGTTTTTTGTAAATTGTGTGATTATTCATGATATCGGCTCCGATTAGTGACTGGCTATAGAGTATTGGATAATTAAGACATCGAATGTACGTAGACTTAAGACTTGCTTTATTTCATGTGTACATTATAGCGTTATTTCGTATAAATTAAGGATGTTGTAATGTTATTACAACTGTTAGTTTGTAGAACATTTACGCCGTATAACTGGGAGATGATGATTAATCTACGATCGTGGTGTTGTCGGAGGTATTATATGTAATGGATGATACGGCAAGGGAAAGACCGAGTGTATCATGGTGAGCATGGAGACATGGAACTTCGTGCTTGAAGGTTTGTTGCATGTTAGCAGCTATTTCTTACTTTATTGAATGCAGTATGTTGTTTTCGGGTTGACGTGATAAAGTTTATAATTTGTTGTAGATTTAAAAGTGTACGGGAGGAGGAGGAATGAGGCCAGCTTTTGGTGACGGCAATAGTGCTAAAGGTTTCAACATGATGATTATTGCCGGAGGCTTTGGAGGGGCTGTGAAAAGTTTCTATGGGGGCTCGAAAGTGTATTGGTTGGATAAGAGATGGGATTGAAGCAGCGGTGTGCGTTGGTGCGTGGTTGTTGGCGGTCGGTAAGGAGTGGTGGGAGGAGAGATATAGGGTCTGGAGATGGGCTTTAGTGGGATGGATTATGGTTATTATTGATGAGTAGGGCCAAGAGTGGTGATTTGGGGGTAGCGCTTTGCGCGGGGGAGGTGAGGTGGTGGTGAGATGCAGGTGGTGGTTCTGGTCATGGTGAAGGTTTTGGGGCTGGGATTGGTGTAGGTGGGCGTGGTGGTGGTGATCTGCACGGAGGAGGGAGGAGCAGTGTAGCGATCAGGTGGTGGTGGAGGAGGGAGGAGGAGGTGGTGGTGGAGAAGGATGTGAGGAGGTGGGCTTTTCAGAGAGATCAACCAGTGCCACATCGGAAGATGAGGTAATTTATTTGGTTGAATGACCTGATTGTGGGGTGGGGGTATTTAAAAAGCGGAACTTCATGGGATGGGGTAGATGGGTGGTGACCGCAGATAGTATTGGAGGGTATGGGCTTACCTCTGGACGGTTGGTGGCAGCAACAACACAGAATGGAGTTGGTTTTGGACATGCAGTGCGATATGGGTGCACGGAGATGGCCTCGTCCCGACCTGATGGTTTTTGGAAGTTTTCTGGAATAGTCATCGACGGCTGGATTCAACAGCGTTCATTCTTAAATAAGTATACATTATCATATTTAAGATTAAGTTTTATAAGGATCTGAAATATATTCTGCATATAAAAAACATAATTATTGCGATTTTGATTCTTTTGAATAATAGAGGTCAATGTCACTTGTTTTACGGAAAGTACTATAGTAGTGCATTATGCAGGAGGAAGGAGGAAGGAGGTGGTTTGGTGAAGGTAAAAGGAAATGGTGGGTTGGTTCTATGTGAGAGGTTGATATGCGACAATTCGTTCGGTGTCGTTAGATGGGTGGGCTTTCTATGTGTGTTAGAGACAGAGGAGCAGGTGGTAGATAGCGCATTACATATCCGTGTTGGAGCTCAAATGGTAAAATGGAGATAAGAGGAGGCAAGCGGTAGAGGCGGAGAGGAACAAGTGGGAGGGGCTTTCGGCTCAGGAGAGGTTTCGGTTGGGCATGTGAGAGGGCTTTGATTCTAGTAGCTCGAAGTGGTAAGGAATTGGAAGTTGCAGAAAGATAGCCCGGATGGTGGGATTGGCAATGTGGAGCATTTGAAATATGATACATTGAGATGCGCGGAAAGTGGGCATTATAGGTTCTTTCTTTGTGTATCATTTTTTTTTTAAGGGAAAATGGAGGAGATAGAGGCTTCGGTGTGTCACGTCTTCAGAGGTGAACGGAGACCAAGGCCCATAATAGGGGTGGAAGATAGTAAATTGAAGTGTGGCAATGCAATTTATATTTCTAACTCATCCACAGCCTAAATAATACTCCCTCTGTCATCATACAGCATCATCATCATACACATACTTGTACTCTAACTAACGATGTCGGTATAATAATACCAATTTGTATCAATTTATACATACATATTAGCCACTGAAACCATTCTGACGCCACTACTCCGATTATTCAATAATAGATTTCATCGGTGTAATAAAATCTATAACAGTAAATCCATCTAATTTCTCCACAAAGTTATTTCATATTTGTCTCATTATGGTCGATTGACTTGAAAATCACAATACAAAAGATAGATTCGATCACTAAAGACTATTGAGAAGTACATCTTGAAAATCTTGTGCTTATATATGCAATAAAATTTGATAGGCTAATCCTAAAACTTCAATAGTTCATTCTTTCTTTATCACCTATAATAACAAATAGTCTCTCGCATTATAAAGTTGAAAAATATTAAAATTTAGTGTAAATTAATAATTCCAATTATAAATTATAAAACTTTGTTGACAATTAAATTTCATTTTTTTAGGTTGAAATCTCAAAAATTAATCATTCGGTTATGAAGCCGATTTTAAGTGAAACAAGATGAGTCTTGAGTGATAGAATGTAACTTAACAAAAATACAATTACAGGTTTTCGCATATAAAACAATAGACGAAGACTATTGAAGTATCATTATGATATTAGAAAAAATCTAAATAAATTTATAAATTCCTTTTGTTCAAAGTAGCTTTATAAGATGATAATATATAGAATAAGGGTGCTTGAAGATGAATTTAGAAGTCGTATAGATGCAATTAACCCAATATTGTTTGTTCAAAAATGCAAATTAAGCAAACATATTTGTATTATGAAAATATAAAGAAAAATATATCTATATAAGGCTTTAGGTCGGAATTTTTCAAATGTTGTAATATAAATTAGAAAAAAATAAAATATATCCTCTATTTTGTCGATATGTGACTTTTATAGATATAACTCCCATATAAAGGACAATGAGTTTTGCGTTAAAGAAATAAAATACGTGCACTTATTAGAGTAAATCTCTTGACAAATCTCTGATAATAATATTAATGAGAGCTCATTATCTACTTTACTAAATATAACATACAATAATAAATAATTATACATTTCATAGATTTATATATTCAAGTGCATCAATCTTGTCACAAAGCCTGGGTTAAGACCCTTTCTAGAGTGAAAATTTATACAATTATTTGAGAATTTAGTAAGTTAAAGAGAATTCTAATATATTATATATTTAATAATAATCAATTATATTAAAAAGAAAATCAATTACCACATTACCATATTATATAATTGTAATAAGATTATAGATAAATATATTTGATATACTTTATAAATAATAATATTCACTTATTATAAATATTTGAATTGATTTTTGAAGTATAGTATTATGTTGTGCTCAGATGATAGAGATATCACTCTAATTATTTTTAGTAAAGAATATGAATAAAGAATAAGTTTTTCGTAATTAGACGTATTTGAATAATTATGACTCATTTTGTGAGTTCATAAATGATTAGTATGAAACAGGCAGATTTAAAATTGATTATCTGCTATTATATATCCGAATATAGAGTTATTTATTTTATACAAGATTATTTTATTATCAATATAGCTTCCTACACAAAAAATGGTAAATTAGAGAACACTCCTATTTAAATTAGGAAAACCAGTAAATTGTTGTATATGAAAGCGGAGAAGAGTAATGGATAAAATTTTTTTCTATAGTACTATTAATATTTAAGTTAATATTAATTGACAATATTGTATTTAATTAATCGACATCATTTTATTTATTCCTAACTAGTTGGATATTCAAAAACTACATACATTAGTGGCGTTGAGGTGCACTAAGGCCAGCGACAGCACAAACGAGGCAGATTAGAATGAAGAGATTGAATTTTATTATGGGCCAGAAAAGCAACGAGATAATACAGACTCAGTACCCAGCCCACTCGCAAACGTCACAGAGGTTAAGCACTTTAGTAAACAAAGTGTCATATGAACAAAACAATCGCCAGCACATCACTCTCAAGCACGATTCGTACAGCCATATGATAGACTAAATTCACAAGTTCAATTCACCTTATTGCCAATCATATTACCTTCTTCACCTGAATCTACTCTTTCTATTTTATTACCTTGCTCTCATAGCTGAGTCGACTGTCCATTATTCAAAATCTTGTAGATGCACTCCCATACAATAGCTAACTCATCTACCAATTTGAGCGGTATCCGTAGTGCACTGTAATAGGTTGGAGCGCCTATGCTGTCATATACTATGGTGTAGTCACCTATTCGATGACCCTCGAGGCGTAGAAGGCGTCTTCAAAGCCAGCCGCTGAAATTGCCGAAATTTCTCGTGAAGCAGAGGAGGAAGTTGAGTACAGGCTGAAGCGTCCGAGTCCGCGCTCAAGCCAAGCTATTATCTACAATTATTGTATTCTGGATGCCATTAATAGAACTTATCTTGGATAGGGTTTTTAATAAAACTGTAATGAGATAAATTAGTTGAAAGGGACAAACAGCACATAGTGTTCATGAATCTATGAATTGAATCTTCCGATTTTTTAGCTCAAGAGTCAACCTATTTTTAACATAAATGTCATTTCAAGTATTTACCACTATAGGTTGTAATAAAAACATATTTATTTCTCTACCCAATAAAAGGACATGAAGGGTATTTGTTGTCTAATAACTGATACGCCAAAAAGGATCAAGGGTTAGAAATCTGTCTCGAGAGAGAAATTGATGTGTCTCAAGGACCTTTTTAATAGACAAATAAGAAGCAGCACGAAAATTGTTACTGACGAAAGAATGTCCCGTTCTCTGATTTTCGCCGGCGTTTCGAAGGATTTTGGAGATCTGTAATCGTTGGCAGTCGATTGAAGTGTATATAGGGCCGATATTTGTACCCATTTATGCCTGGTTTCGATCAATTATATGATAATACATTAACATTATCGTTAAACTTATTTCTCCTATATTATGACGTTTTTTTTCTTTTTAATAAAAATTATATTATTCTAACTCCCAGTCTCGCGTTTATTTGTACGCTCATCTCTATTAGGAGTCATTGATTTTATCGTGCTAAATTGCACCTTTAATAATTATTTGATTACATTGCAATGCGATGTGATCATAGAAAATGAGAAGGATAGTAGTATTTTTTTTTTACGAGATTATTTTGTCGCCCTCTCTCTATTTCTCATTACTCACACTATTTTTATAATTTTTGTCCTTTATAGAATGTCTCATTCTAGTTTTCAAATAAATTATTGTAAAATTCATGTAGAGGAAATATAAAAATTATTATTATTGAATCAATAGTAGTTGAATATCAAATTAAAATAAAATATTAAGAAATGATTTTTGAATAATATAATAATTTAATTTACTTATTAAGAGTGAAGATCAATATAAATTTAAGTTGTTCAAGATATACACGCGTAATAGAAGATCAAAATTGTAGCAATCTTTTAATTTAGCACACTCACATTTTGATTATCAGATGAAACAAGAATCATAACTTTATGAAACATATACAATGACAATGTTAACATACATATTCATGTTAGGTGAATTCATTAATACGCATATAGGTAAGAATAAGTCATATTGATATTGAATACTAAGAGTGGGGTGAGCTGTCCCTCTTGAATCATTGATACTATTTGTCTCTTTCTAAAGCATATGTGTCGGAGTATATTAAAGTGCTCACTTCACATTATTGTAAGCAATAGATTTACTCAGTAAAAAAAGAAAAAAACGCCATGTAAGATATTCGGTATTATTGGTCTAGATCTTCTTGGTTCACCTCTAATTGCATAAACGATTTCCACCAGACTCATTGTTTAATTAGATCTCAACTAATATTTGCTCATACTTATTAAGTGCTTTTGTTTGGTTTTGCAGCGTGTCTCAAGGCGGAGGCACGTTTTCAATACTTCTGAGTGCGCCATATGAAAGTTGATTAATAGGTAATTGGGATCTGTACGATGTATAAGAAAGGGTTAGAAAGAAGATACGCTAGGAAAAGTATCATTATTTAGTTAAATGTACAATGAATAACGTGCGATATCATAGTTAACTCTTTCGATGAGCTCCTCTATCACACCAATTTGTCATCTTCATAAGAAGAGGAATGATCAGAACAAGTCTATACTGATGCAAAAAAATTTTTCCAAAAGTATAATTTCAGTGTGCAAAAATTCTAGGATATTACAGCACCAATCCATATTGTGGAGTCGTAATGGGACTTCTACCTGTGATATATTCCTTCATATTAGGAACAATTAATAAAATTTTGAGAAAAAAATTTGCGACTGTTCTCTCTTCTCTTATTAATACATATTCTGTGTTATTATCCATTCCTCTCTCTTCTTTTTATTGTGGGGCTATCTCTTTATTCATTCATATACACAGTCTCTTCTTTCTCATTTTCTCATATTCTTTCAACTTCCATTTTTCCTTCTTCATCAATATTAGTTCATATAATAATAATATATATTCCTGTTCAAGCTGTCAATCTACTTTCATTAATTATTGTGCTGCATTTAATATTAAGTGCCTTTCACATATATTTGTGTGTGCTCACTATTGTTAATATAACTCTCGAATATAATTGTTGTTTTAAAAAGTAGTATTATTACATATCTTTTGATGATAGTTTAGATTCTTTATATAGTCTCTTCTATTAATATATATAATTGAAAAGAAGATCATCTAAATGTTGAAATGATCATCCATTTCTGATTATATCACAACAGTATATTAGGCTCATAACGAAAAGGAACATCATATTAAAAAATGTGGACCTTTTAGATCGCATTGTGAGTGTCTTTTGGCCAAATAGTCACATACATTGATAGTCTTTCTTTTATAGAATCATGTACATTGGATATTGCTGAATCTAACTCGCCAAACAAGTTATGAGAACTATATGGTTATATCTTACGTAATGTGAATTCTAAACATTTGAAGTTGTCCTCATTAAATTTAATATATTTTAAAATCGGTATATCAATAGAAGAAGATGGTATCAATCGACCGATAAAATAAGAATTCTAATGAGAGAAAAGGCAAAGTAAAGAGTATTTCTTAAGATCGCTAAGATTTATGTTGTAGGAGTATAATACGCACTCAATGATATATCCACCAATACTACAGGGTCATCTAGTCTTATGGAGAGTATCTTTGTGATATAGACTAACATTGATATGCTCAGGACTCTATGTATTGAGATAAACTTGGAGGTAGGTTATTGAGACATTGTAGCTCATAATAGCGTGAGCGATCAATGCAAGAAAA
Organism: Vitis amurensis; assembly: GCA_037355405.1. Classification (NCBI taxonomy): domain Eukaryota; kingdom Viridiplantae; phylum Streptophyta; class Magnoliopsida; order Vitales; family Vitaceae; genus Vitis; species Vitis amurensis. The sequence goes on along the minus strand of JBAPGN010001980.1, from coordinate 2,431 downwards.
ATTAAGTGGCTTGACTATTATTTATTCTTATGTTAATACTAAAATAGAGATTAAATAAAATGATCCGAATATAATTACAATTTTTCCAGTATTACCTATTACTATCCCTACTCTCGCAATCAATGAAGCGAAACACTTATGTCTTTTTTATTAGCGTTTATAAAGCGAGAGGTTATAATAATAAATGACAATTAATTATTCCAGGACGTTATCATGTTTTTGTTTGATTACTCACATAGTGACTTTGAAAGTATCTCTCTTAACGTGTTTTTAGCGTATCACATATCTCAAATGCCTCGCTATAGTTCCATTACTTTTGTCTGTTCCTGCTTCATTCTTGGTCGCCTCGACATATATTATATACACACATTCAATATCCACGTAAACAACGTTTAGATGAAATTAGAAATAGTGATATAATCGAGTATAACGTACCTAGATAAAAAAACTTCTTGAGAGACATAATAGTGGTGAATCCACAACTTTATAAGAATACTAATACACTCTAAACCATTAGAGAAGGGCAGTATAATATTATATAACTTAAGGAGTAACTACTCTCGTCATCAAACTCATACATATAAAAAAAATTTCCCCTAGAAACATTGTCCCCTTCAACCACATGAGCTGACTGGACAGTTCGACCCTAACATCTTGAACGTAATGTAATAATATTGATTCATATTTCACAATGTAAGAATTATATTAATTATTATAATAAACATATACTCTAAGACTAAAATTGGTAAAGCTATGATGAATTGTTTTTCTTGACGAATAGGAGGATGTATAAGCAATAAAATACTAGAGAGAAAAATTGAGTTAACCAATGTTTCTTATGCATAGCAAATCCTCTTATTATATTATTTGTTATTATCAAAGAAATGTAAAATCGATATTTTGAATTAGCATATGTTGGATTGAAAAAGTTTTTCCGTGATGGGATATAATGTGAGTTCAGAATACAAATTGATGATAGAGATTGATATAAGTTTTATATAATACTATATATAAACTTTTTTAATAATTTTAATAAAATAATTGTTTTATTTAGCGGTATATCATATTATTTTTTACTCTCTCTTTTCTTCTACTTTAGTGATTATTTTTATTACTTCTCGTCTATATAGTGTTGGCGTTGCTTACAATTAGATTAAGATAATTAAGTGATACTACCACTTCTACTTATTGAATACATAAAGTTAGTTTGGATTTATATTTGTAACTCGTCTCTACTCTTGTGAGAGCTTATTTGAAATATTTAAATTGTCAATAATTAAACAAAAAATAATTGCTGCTGTTTGCATTTACACAATGTTCAGATGGGGTTTTTTTCCTAATACGTCTTTTTGCAGAGATATCAAGCTCACTAACATAAAACATAAAGAATGGAAATGTATAATTTGGTGGTAAGTATGGTTTTACTTTGTGTTTGGATAACTTGCAACATTTTTCCTTTTTCTCTAATATTTGTTATTTAATATATGTTAGTCACGATGGCGACATACTTTTCTCCTTTTAACAGGAGGTCGCTAGATATGCTTTTGATTGAGCGTGGTAAACAAATGTAATGCTGCATACAGTTAACTTCTTTTGAGGCACAACACTAGAGTTATCTCAGTACTAATGTGAGACATGGAACTCTCAATAGGATACGAGTATTGAGTGGGACTTAGGCGAAAAAAAAGCGACCACGATTGTTCATGTCTCATTGATGCACGATCCTATAGCACGTCTAGGATATGGACTAGATATATCAGAAATGCGGAAGTAAAGAGGCATAGGTTACCATTCCTTATATGGTATCGATGTTACTACAAGCTATCTTATGCTATGACAGGACGTGATGACACATAGAATTGTAGATTCAATCAAGATGTATATGTCATATAAATTATCTGGTAGCAATTTATGAATTATTGTAACCAATATAAATCTTTCATCAGACACTTATATACTCCTAAATAATTTTTCATCAGTGGTGAAAAGCTAGTGATAATCTTCGGCTTTACTAGATTACTAAGAACATCCATGTGTATTGGGTGGAGTATGTTTTTTTTATTATTAATAATCATGAAGCACATACTTGTTGTGTCATATATAATATTTAAAAGCTTAATACTTCCATATTGATACACCTATATGGATTTATTTTTAAAATAATTAAATCTATAGTCATCGATTATAATTTTAAATTTAAGTTTAAAATTAGTAGGTTAGATAAATCTGTAGATTTCAAAATCGTAGATGTTGGTAAACATTTGATGTTTTATGAATGTGTATATAATATCTATATATTGAATAATATTCTTTGTTATGGCTCATAGAAGTATGAGTTATCTGAAGTGTGATAAGTAGGGTTTGAATCTCTTGAGCGGACCACACTTTAGGAACTTGAGAATCCTAGGGAGCTCAGGGAGCCTTTAAATTA
>JBAPGN010001979.1:0-14489 GCA_037355405.1 Vitis amurensis | reverse complement strand
TTGCTGTGATAGAGGAAGGAAATTGCCATCTAAAATAAATATACAAGTAGATTTTATTGAATCAAAAAATGTAGATGCTGGATATTCAGAACTCTAATTAATCTCCAATTCCAACTGATCCACGATATTGTATCCTCCATTTACTCCTTAACTATGTGGAAAGAGGATGGAAAAACATAGATATGCTTTTCGTTCGTTTCTTCTGGTGAGTTGGCACTTGAACAATCAACACCAAGTCAAGTGTTAGTAGACTGTTCACAAACAGTAGAGCACAATTATTTTTCTACGGATTTCTAAGCTTTGGAAACCACGTGTGCAATTTTATTATTTATTTGATAGATAAATAAATGAGTAAATTTTAAAAGCGCTTTAAAGGAGTTGCACCAACAAAGCACGAGACCATAGTATTCAATTTTCAACTTAAACAGGATATATTCAGTGACTTAACAGACTATATCCGAAGTCTCTTTGATTCAGGAAGATGTTCAGAAAATTTTCATATTAAGTCAATGATGAACTGTGGTTGCTCTGTGCAAAAAACTGATGCCCCATGCAATTGAACTTTAACAAATGTTTGAAGAGGACTACACGTATTAGTATAGATTTTCTGGTTTATTAAGTTAAGAAATAGGTCCGATTTGATAATGATAGGTTGATCATCTCCTGCTTCAATTAATTTAAGTGGTACAAACACATTTTTTAGAAATATACAGGGATGGGGCAATTACTTTACTTTATTGTATTTTCCTGGTTATCGCTGGCAGTATGGCAACTGAGTGATACATTACTTATATAGTGATCCATTTGTGGGGGCTTGTGGCTAGATAATATCAGTTTTGTGAACATGATTGGGAAGCCAAAGTAGTACTAGATACAAGGCTAGTTGATGTATATTCACAACTTGTCAATTTGTTATTTGATAGTGAATGATTAAGTCTGTTAATGGGTCTCTTGATTATTCGAGGGGGTTGTGTATAACTGCTTAAGACACAAAAATTTGCACACAACCTACTCTAGTGTTGAAGATAATTGCTGTCAATGATATTCTAAGGTTGCAAAATTAGAGTCTAATACTAAAGGCACATCCCCATTTATTTTTAATATGACAGAAATAGACATAAATTAGTAAAATATTAAGTAAAAGCACGTATATAACATTGCCAATCCATGTACATACATGTATACAGTTTGACACAAATCAAAAAGGGGAAAAAGAATTGAACAACCAACTTCATTCACTAAGCTAAACCAACTCCCAAGTGATTCAAAAAAATTCGGAGTGAGGGTAGCAATTTTCATTCTCTCCTTTGAATGCAAGAACAAAGTATTAGAAACAAGTTCTTCACAATCAATTGATGGTATGCACTCATCAGAGAGTTCTATTTTGTGTTTTCTAAAAGACTGCGGAAAACATGGATTTGACCTCCAACCATCTTTTTCTCTTGGTGCGTGAATGCATCCAAGGCCAGCAGAATAGCGCTCTAAACTCGATTGGGGGAAACTCCAAAAAACACTCCAAAGAAAGAGACCACAAGACCATGAACATTTACACATGTGACACCAGTTTTGGGATGAACTGCAAATTTTACCACCCTTAGCAATGTTGCTAGACCACTGAGATTATGTCTACCACCAGCCACTTCCTAGGTCCGGGAATTTTATGTCTCAACCAGGTCCTGTTCCTAACCTCCCTCTATCAATGTAAAATAATCTGTTCACCTGGTTTTCTTATTCTTACAGTTAGCCATTACAGCTTTCATTGGAAACCAAGCTTCAAAAATCTGCTCCATGCACACATGCTGCCAGAATGGCTCTTTTGCCCATTCTCTAGCATCCAAATGAGTATCCTCCTCAAATCACTCCCACCTGCTCCATAGTACCTTGTAAAACTGGACCCAATGACCTTGCTTCTCTTAACTTTTGCACCCTTGCAAATTGACAAATATAACCCCAAACATATATGGGTATTGCATCATTTTTATGGCATCATGCAAGAGTATGGTATAAAGAGATAGATATTTACTTTGCTCATCACAGCAAAGGAACCATGGCAAACATTGCTGTTAGAATCAAATTTTGATGCATCTTTATGAAATATGATTCTTCTAATTTTGAATTTTACTTGATTACATAGTTTATTGTTGTTGAGGAAACAATTAACTCATACTACTGGAAAATGGCTTTCATTAGATGGAAATATCAGCTTCAGTCCAACTGAATAACTTCTTGTTGTCCCCAAATATTTTGCTGCACTTCAAATGAATGTTTGAAGGTTCTGTTCCTTGTTTTGATCCCAAGTAGCCAATCCAGGCTTGATCTATGAAAGACTCCATAAGGAAGGGCCTTTAATTTTTACTTGGTTGCTGTATTGAGAAAATCCTTAAATCTGTCTGGAAAGGCGTTATCTTCTGTCATGTGGTATCTGTAGGTTTTGCCCTCTTCTGTGGACTACAACAGTTTCAATAATTTTATTGCTGTGAGACTACTATTTATTAGTTATGATTCTATTTTTGGAAATTTTTTGTTGAAATTTGCTAAAAGCTTTTCATCTGAAAGCAGCTTCGGGAATTAAATTGTTTAATATCATATTTCCAGTCTTCATTCATTCCTTGCTTTATAATCTCCATTGGTAGATTCTAAATAGAAAAAATTGTTCACCTTTTTTTTTGCCATTCATATTCTAAGTTTGATGGGTACTTCTCATTCTCATTTGAAATCTCATGGCAGCGAAAAAAGCGTATACAAAGACTACATTGGATGTGAGACTTAAAAATGTAAAGTTTTCTACTTGTAATGTGTTTTGGTTTGACCAATTGAGGCTATGTCTGATTATGAAATTTCAGAACTTGAGTTAATGAAGTTTTTTATCTTTATCTGCTGCAGTAGCATGGTATTATTAATCTGATTGGTCATATTTAGTTTGTTGTGAAGGTATAAGACTTGCAGAATTTTTTGCAAATAAAATTTTTGAGATGACTCTTGTTATATCTTGTTTTTGCTTTTCCTACTTGTCTCTCCTTCCTCTCCTTCTCACATTTCGAGTTGGTTGAGATGCATGCCTTAAAACTTACTTTTGATGCTTAGGAAAATCTTTAGGGTTTTGTTGTTTTTCTGTACTTCTTTTCAAACTTGTTTGGAATGACAAAGGTAAAGAAAAGGAGTTGTGATACCACATTTTTGAGTTGTTCTGAGATGATTATCTCTCGAGTTTTAATCTCCAATTATCTTCTGATGATCCAAATTCGATCTTACTACTTTTAAGGATGAGGGTTTAAGTTCTACAATACCAGCCTAACCATTAGTTAAATGTTTATCTTGGAAGGGAAGGACCCTAAATTTAAAAAAGGAATCAAAAGAAAAGATGTGATTACTGATGTTACTTTGGGTTTCCTTACATCAGCTTTGACTGTGACAGGAGACCCACATCAGCATTTGATCTACTCATATGCCTTGTGTGGTGGTATCTCTATGACGCGCCTTGTTAAGGGGAGTCTGGAAGATAGAATAATTCAACTGAATCAGGACCCTACTTCCTCTCCTGATCTTGTGCTTCTTAACAAAGTTTGCCATATAATCAGTAAGATTTTATTTGTTATGTGCACAATTTGCCCCAAGCTTTGATGGAAACTTTTTACTTTAAGTTGATGGAATTTGTTGTCATTTTTTTTCATGGTCTAATGGAGCATTGATCAACTTGTCACGGTCCTTTTGAACTTCAGTAATCTATCTTTCCTCTATCGTGATGTCAAAGAATATTTCTATTTCTATTTCATGTTAGTTCATTTTGTACGGAATTTCTGGCTTCAAAGGCTTTTCAAGTAAACTGGAATACCATGTCCATATCACATGTTTTTAGTAAACTGAAGGATGTATTTTTAATATTGATTGTTAACTTCTCATATTTTTGAGAGGCATACATGCTGTTTCTTAATCATAGGAACCTATAATTATGTAGCCTGGTCTTCAAGGTAGGCAAGCCAATATCTTGAGGAGGTTCCTTCATGAAAGATGAGAGGTAAAGTAACCGTTTGTCATGTATGAACATAGTGAGACTATTGTCCTGTTCTTCTGTCTCATACTCTGCCTTTCATTCTGCGCATGATTTGCGCTAATGTGAAGTTGGGAGTTCTGTTAACTGTTGAACAATTCTTTTCATGAATGAGTAGAGAACATCTTGGATTTGTGTACTGTGGAGATATCAAATTCGTCCTTTAAAATCTTTTCCTATAATCATTGATTTGTGCTTGAAAATTTATGCATTGATTGAATGGATTGGATAAGACAATGGTTGCCCGCTTTGCAAAGTTAGAGTTTTCCTGCAAGATGTATTATTTGGCAGATGAAGGTTCTTTGTGGAGGTTTGTTTGATATTTCCTTATTAATTGGTGTTTTTAAGCCTACAGCGTAGTTTTTCTATATTCCTTTTAATTGCGTTTTAAGGTTAAGTAGTTGTCAACAGTGAACTTCAACAGACAAGCTCTCTCTTTTGCATTTCTGCTGCACTTGCTTTTTATTCCTTTCTTATCTGTCCTTTCTATCATCACAAAGCTCAAATGATTGGTTCCAATCCCACCTGACCCCCATCCCCAAAAGTGAACTTTTTTTGAAAGTAAAGCTGAGTGTTATGTAGGAAAGTCATGAATGGTATTTAAACTCATTAGTTTGCAATGTGGATTCATCCAGTCCATTTAGGAGTGGTTGCTTTCTATTATTTTTTTAATAGGCACTAGAAATTTTAGTACGAATAAAAAGCAGTACACCAAAATAGTACAGGATGTTATGCAACGGTTAATGACAGGCAATGCAAAAAAGGAGAACACAAAAACACCCTCTCCCTCAACACAATCCCAGCAATCTACAAATTAATCGAAGATCTGAGTCTTCTTTTTTGTACACCTACCCATATCTAAAAGTTACTTAGGAATAAACATTTCAGGCTTTTTGACTTCAGATTGCTCCTGCTCTTTAAATGTTCTTTTATTCTTTTCCCTTCCGTCGTCCAAAAATTGTATGCTAGTGGGTCATACATTCTTATGTAAGGGGAACCATGCCAACTTTAAAAGAGTCTCATCTGACATGGAAGGACATGACCAACATTGCCCAACTAAGGGAAGAATAACAATTGCCATAAATGATTGTTGAGGTAAGGGCGAATTGTGATACGCTTCATTTTCTTATGAGAGAAAATCTATAATGCTAGTGGTCATCCTCTTCCTTTGAAGCTTGATTAGCATCAACACCTTCTTGCAACAGCTTCCCAGTAAAAACTCATTTTATAGATGCGGATCCATGAATTTCAATTTAGGGCCTGTTGAGAAGGGATTGACACTCCTTGGCTCACCAAACAGAATTAGAAGAAGATATTGACAGAGAAAAACTCCACGTCTTTTAATCCATCCAAACACCTTATCATTTCTTCCCATTTACCAAATTTCTTTGCTAATTTTGAAGAAAAAGTCTGGCCGAAGAGTAAGCTATAATTCAAGTAAGTTGAGGCTGGCTTAGATATTTGAGGGGTGGAGGTCTGCTGCTTTTGCGGTAGTAGGGTGGGGAATCACCACATCTATACTAGGCCTTCCGTTTGGGGCCTCATTTATATTCTCAGCGCTGTGGAATGTGGTGGAGATTGCTTAACAAGAGATTGACCTCTTGGAAAAAAACAATATTTGTTGAAAGGGTGAGACCTTTTGGGTAAAAAAATCCTCAGCAATTAAGCTATCAATCTTGTGAGATGGGACATAGTTTTTGAGGCTAAGAATTTTGGGTGGGCTTTGATTTAAGAGGGCTAAAATTTCTCAATGATTCATTCTTGGGCAATGGTGTGAAGTTTTCTGCTGGAGGACAGACAAATTGATTGGACGAGTGTTGATAGGTAGGCACGTTGGAGTGAGTGAAAGTGGTGACTGGATGAGGTGCTCCAAATGGCATTGGGGAAGCCTTGTGGAGTAGAATGGAAAGGCTATATAGGGAGAGGTTTGAGAGAGTTTGGCTTGGACTACATCTTTGTTAGGTAGTATTTAAACCCAAGTTCTAACTAGTAGGTAGTGAAATTGAAGTCCTTGCTTAGGATTGGTTCCCTCTTTAGGGAATTCTCTCATATCATGCTAGAGATAGGGGATCTTTGGTTGAGGAGAATGGACATGGTCTTCTTGAAAATCATGTTCTAATAGGGAGTTTCATGATTGGGAGTTGAAAGTTCACAAAATTCTTTGATTTCATTCTTTCGTGTGTGGTTATTGTGTGGTGAAGTGGAACAAAGTCAGGAGCTGTCTTTCTTATTGTTCTTTTGTGACAAGCTAAAGGGATTTGAAGTCAGGTATTTTTCTTGCTTTCTCTTTATCGATCTCCTTAAACACTGCCGGCTTGTACTAGGAATGTGCCCCTTTAGCTGTGACATTTAATATTTTATCTTATTTACCATATATATTTTCCTTCTTCTTTTTAATCCTAACCCCTTCCCACCCAAAACAAATATAGAGATGACTTTTGACGTCCAGACTGAGGCTTGAGGAAGGTTCACTGTGGTTATTCAAGCTAATGGGGCTATTGTTTATTGTTTTTGTTTTCCCTTTGTATTTTTTTTTGTATCCTTAAAGCTGTCATCTGTTATGTGAAAGATGCTCTCGAAGATTATCTCACCAATGGACCAAAATAAATATTGATGGATGCATTGAAAGATTTCATTCATGGCCTTCTGCTTATACAAGCATCTTTATGTGTTGTTTCTTTATGTTCTCTCTTTCTCCATCCTGCATACTTCATAACTAGTTCTTTTCCTTGTTGGGTTCACAATGAAGCTTAGCTTCTTTAGTTTTGTTCCATTCATTTTGTTTTCTTGAATTTTAATTGATGAGTCAATCCATAAGAAATTGTCCTTTTGTTAAAATGGTGTGTTGCACTTTTTGGTAGATTTTTAAATTACAGGAGAAGTCATCAAAGCATCACGTTGATGAAGGACTAACCTGCAACGACGGGATGAACAACAGCGTCACGATTAAGAGGGATCTCCATTTCTCTCAAAGGACTCAGACACGTTATGGTAGTCCTAACTTTTATCCTGACAAGTTCTAGTATCAGTGATAGAAAGGGAGAGCCTTGTGAGGTTTTATGGATAGGATTTCCCTCCTTACTGAAGGTGGATGAAACGATTTTAAGGAAGGCCTTTTCACCATTTGGTGAGATTGAGAAGATTACTTCATTCCCAGGTCGTAGTTATGCCTTTGTCCAATTCAGGAGTGTGACGGCAGCTTGCAGGGCAAAAGGAAACTCTTTCAGGGGAAAGTTATTTTGGAACCCCGTGTGCATATTTTTGTTGGCAAAGAGTACCGGAACCTGCGATCCATTAAACTGGTGGAAGGAAGCATGAAGCCCCTCCCATCCCACATTTTCAGTCCAATAGTCGCCCTGGATCTTCTGAAAATTTCCGGCAAGAGAGGAATTTTGGGAACTTCCCTGGAGCCCCAGTGTCAGATCTTTCCTCGCTTTCATCTTCAATTTGGAGACGAAGTTTCTGATGTCATTGATTTTGGTGGGAGGTAGCTTTTATGGGAAGATGAAATGTTAATGAACCAGTAGGAGGTTACGAAGACATGGGATCTGAACTAGGAGCATCAGCAGACGTATATGAGCATCACAGTAGTCCTACAAGAGACAGGGTTGCTCACTTTCGTGATTTTTCTCCCCAGAAATTTCCTCGGGAGGAGAGTTCCCTTCTTTGAGATCCATAGTGGGGACTTCGCCAGAAGATGCCTACCTATTTATGGGACAAAGAAACTAAAACTTGGCCTCCTTCCTCCTGAGAAGATGCTTCAGAGTATTTTCCCTTTTCTGTTGCAGGAACAGAGAGAAGCATTTACTGCCAAGAATATTTCTGACTATCCCCAACCTGAGGCCATTGATAAAAACTATGAGCCTGGATCGTTTGGGTATAAACAGATGTCTGATCACCCAATGAATCTGACCCGTCCTCATGGGGAAATGAGTGAACAGTGGAAAGCATCCTATGATGGTTTTCAGGTAGGTTCTGGTTCTTTGTCTTCAAACCCTGTTGATTGGAAAAGATTAACTCCTGAATCACATCCATCTTCTTTGAGTGGGGAGTGGAAATGGGAAGGGACCATAGCAAAGGGAGGATCTTCCATCTGTCGTGCTCGCTGCTTTCCTGTGGGAAAGGTCATGGACATCATGTTGTAAGTAGCCTGTGCTTTACTTTGAGATTCTTCTGAAGTAATTTCCCTGCAATTCCCACGGCCTCTCTTTCAGCTTGGGACAATCTGCTAATTAATATTTTCCAGTTATGACTCCTTTCTTTTTGTCATTATTTTAGGTTTCTAGATGTGAGTGATCACAGTCTCCTTCAAGGGTGCATTTTGGCATCCTATTTTGGAAATGCAATGCTTCATATTGTTAGCCCTCAAGGGTTCACATTTTGTCTGAATGGAATAATCATTAAGCAACTCACTTCACCAGAACTTACATGTGATTTGACGAGACCTTTAGAGAGCACTTTCACGCTTAATTAAACTTACCTTATCCAATTATTAGGGTCCCTACTTCTTCCTTCACCTCCCTCTGGACTTGCATTTGGAAAAATTTACTAACACTCTTCATATGCTGCAGGGCTGAGTTTTTAGGAGCACTTTGCAAGGACTGGTCTGGACATGCTTGCAAAGCATTAACTATCAGCAGCTTAGTGCTTGGAGATGGTGGGGGTTGGTATTCTTGTCCCTGAAAGCGATGCTGATATTGGATACTATAATGAGTTCATGAATTATCTAGGGGAGAAGCAGCGAGCTGCTGTGGCTAAATTGGATGAAAGAACCACGTTGTTTCTCGTACCCCCATCAGAATTCTCAGAGAAGGTTCTGAAAGTGCCAGGGAAATAGAGCATTCTGCGTGTTGTTTTAAGGTTAGAGAATCCGTGTGTTCTAATTTTGGTTCTCTTGATCAGCCGCAGGCACCGAGTTTCATGTCTTTTCATGGGGATACACAATACCCAAAGCCAACATCACCATCGGGCCTGTTTCCTCCAATGGCATCTTTCCCAAATTTTGGTAAATCGGGAGTTAGCAATGTGTCTTATACAGGGAATGTGCCCACTTCAGCTCCACCTACCTCATTTTCAGGCTCTGCCCATGCTGTTGGTGGTGCATCCAATTCCATTAATGAGAACAGTCCTGAATATCTGCTTCATCAGCGGAACCCTTCACTGGGACCAAACTGGTCACCTCACCATCTGCAGAATTCAATTTCGGGTACTAGAAATGTACCTTTGCAAGCAACCAATAGTGCTGTTAGATACCTGGTTCAGGACCTACCAGTCAATATGCAAAGGCTGTACAAGGACAGGCCTCACGTATTATCAAAACTGGAAGATTCTTGGCGTACCCATTATCTGGAGCAGCAAATTGCCTCTTCAAGAAATCAAACCTTCAGTTTCATTGCCTATGCCTGTTTCCCTGCAACCAGAACAACTTGCACAGTTGGCATCATCTCTACTTGGGCAGCAGAGGCAATCGGGAAGCAGTATGTTGTCTGGGGGGGAAGATTTTAGGCAGCTTCGAACCACAATGATATCACCTTGAAACCCATTTCGGACAGCTTCAGAAATATTGCTCTACAGAATCATTCAAGTGGTCTTACTGAGCTAGTTCAAGCATCTACGTTTGGTCAATGCACCAGCGCAGCAGCAGACACCAAATGTGCGTAATGCCTCACCACAAGTACTATAGGGAGTTCAGAAGGGGTTTCAGGGGAATCACCACTGCAAGCACTGAGACACAAGAAGGAAGTGGAGGCATGATCCACAGAAAAACGCTGCAAGCCACATTGCAGCTTTGCAGCAGCTCTTCTCTTCAGCAATCCAACCAAGGAAAGGGTACTTGCCAGAAGCATAAAACTAAATTGTAAGAGGTTTTGCCATCCAGGGGAGAAGTTTTAGTTCTACAAACAAGTAGTGGACTTTCTGGTCCTGCACTAGTATCGAAAGGGAGAAAGGCAGAATTAAACTGTTTGGTCTTTCTTGTTAGCATTCTTGGACTGGCTGTATTTTGCTTTGTTCTGTTTAGATGAACACCTTTGCTTATCTTTAATCTTTAAATCTGAGCTCCAATATATGCTTCTATTTTCATTTTTTGTCATACACAGTGGACTTGTGACCAACCAGCCCTGATGGGCGCTTTAATTTCACCATGACTGGAAACTTCCTTGGAACTGCATCGCTTTGCTTCAGCGAGGGTGTCAAATATCTTTAGTCCTGTAGGGATGATAGCCCTCTCTGTATGGTTTTTCGATCAATTATGGAGGTAATTGGGCATTAATTGTCAAGTTTACTGATTGAAAGGAGATGGGATTGCTGCTGCCGTATTATATGAATTATCATCTTAAAGGCATCGAGTCTATTCATATCTTGCCTTCTCAGCCCATCAGGGTGTGCCCAATTGGTTAGGGCAAAATGCCATGATGTATGGTTGAGGCACAAGGTTCTAGGATCAATTCTTTTCTCTGATTGAATACCCTGGGGATTACCTACTACTGGTTGTGGTTGGCGTGGCTGGTTGTGGTGGAAGGGCACAGAGGATGTTAGCTGTTGACATTTTTATGGAGTCTGAGAAAATGAATATCTTGCCATGAAGTTCAGGAGTGGTGTGTGATTTTAAGGACTGCGTTTAGTTATCTTTATTTATCTTTCTTTCTTCATCGTACCTAAAAAATATGCTGGACCAGTGACGACCACTGGTCTTTGGACGTGTGTTCCATGGTTAGCCATTTTGTCTTATGGGTTATGAAAAAAAAGGAACTGGGAAAAGGTTTGGAAAGTTAAAAATCAGAATGAAATATCTGGAATTTTTCTTTTTGCTTTTATGGTTATTAGGCAGAGAACATTACAAAAAAGAAGGATGTTACATACATGTAAATATAGCACAGAAACATGTACAAAAAGAACAGAAACTGAAACTTATTTGGCACCAATTGCCCTGAGCTAAAAGAATATGATGAACATTATGAAACAGACTAGGCAGATGAGGTTTACTATTGACCCGGGAACATTCGAAGTACGACTAGACATAGAAATAGTTTGATGGATCCGTTGCATTTGTTGTGTCCCTGCAAAGAATGGAACGAGCCTCAATTACGGAACGAGGGGGCTCAATGTCTTTCTCTTGCAGTGCATTTCCTTGCAATCTCTGCATCTGGGAAGCGAAAGTGTCGTCCAAAATCTACAAGGCAAGATAGAACATTCCTCTGATGAGTTGGTTTATCTCTCATGACGATGTTTCTACATTGTAGCTAAAAAAAATCTGATAAACAACACTAGAGGATGGAAGGTGTTTTTTTTTTTTTTTAATCTTTTCTTTTTGTGTGAGGTTATTTGGGGACATTGATGCTCTCTGTTTTGATAAAATAAGCATTTGCCGGTGAACAGAATGTAAGATGAGATGCAGACATGAGTAATCAAGAGACTTACCCCAAGAGCATAGTAAGATCCATTATACCAGACTCTGTTCTCTTTTCTCCCCTCCAAAAAGTTCAATACAATCTGGTAACACAGACAGCTTAAATGCATTAGAATTTAGGAAGCTGAGGGAGAGAATAAGTTAAAATTTTTTTTATTTTATTGGGGGGTCCTATTTTGGGGGCTGTTGGTTCATAATAAACTGAGGCAAATATTTGATCTTTGGTAATTGTTCTCTTTGGTTAAAAAATGAAGAAACACATGAAGATCCAAATTTTTTCATCTCCTTTTCATCCCTGACATCTCCCAGCAAACAAATAAAGCACACCCAAAATTTAGTTGAAAATTATATTTCTCTGTACCTGTCCCATCCTGTCCCAGAACCCACGGCATATGGCAACAAATATTCGGCTTGTAAACACCTCATGCAAGTTGGATATGGAATCAATCAGTTGTGAACTAAGCATTTGCATTCTTTCACGGACCTCAGCCTCTCCATCTGCTTCATTTGTTTCCTCCAGAATCCTTTTAAGCCGTGTGCTTCGATTTGCTTGCATCTGAAATAATAGTCTATCCCAATTAGATTTGTTTGCATCTGGAAATTATACCTGCTGAAGCCATGTGTATCTATCTCTATGCCTAAATTTAGTTTGTACTAGCAAAATTGAGCGTTCATCTTTTCTATTCTACATTTGCACTTGGTTTGGATATATGCTTTCCTAGCAAAATCTCAGGGGAATGTTCTCTGGATTGATTCTTATTGCTTTCACCAGTATTCTATGATTCATTTATTTATTTTTTCCAACCTGCATTTCATACTACTTCATTGTGATAAGAGTCTTTTATCAACTATTCATGCAAGTCTCAGTGTGCAATTCTTTGACTAGGAAAATTATGCAACATCTAAGGTTATGCCATCCTCACAGCTCTTCTTGCCAAGTAAACCAGCCAGTTCAAAATTTTAGCCTGGCTTGTACTACAGAAAAATTCCTTCTTCAGCTAATCTTATACACTAGTGTAATCTAGAACTATTAATCTACTTAGTAAGTGGGAAAAAATAATGGATTGATGGAGCTCTGGAACCACCTTCCTTTTGCCTTCTATTTTTAAAATCAGGGACTAATACAAAGACAATTGGGTTTGGGCAGTCTTACATTTTGTTACGAGCTTCCCACTGTTGCTTGAACTTAGTTTTTTGTATTTTAGTATCTCAATAGAACTTGTAATTGCTATTTGTTCCCAAAGAGTGATTTCCTGTCACCAATGACAGGCAGATAAGATGCCCAAGACTTTAGGATGTCCTCAATCCTACAGTGTAGAACATCAAGAATTCTCTTGATTGTGTTCAGAAAAGTTCCCAACTGTCAAAAGGAAGAAAGCAAAGGAGAAATAGTCAGACAAACACATACATGCATACACATATTCAAACTGTGCAGTACCATATGGACCAAATTGTCTCTAAAATGTGGTTTCCAGGATTCGCTTTTCCTTTTTTTTTTCTTTTTTTTTATAAATTCATATTTATGAATTTATCACTCACAAGTTCTTAAAATTGATTTGCTATGCTTTTTCCTAAATTAATAAAAAGGAAATACTTAAACAGCTGCCTTTTCCCATTCTATTTTGCCAGAAATTTCTTTTTCTTGATTGAAGTTCCTCCAACCAGATTCCACAGCTACCATTAAGATGCTACTTGGTTCTACTCCTATTTCAGTTGGTTAGTCACACAGTTCTTTAAAACCATGCTTTGAAATAGTTCATATGTGGAGCACTCACTTGGTTAGGAACAGAATAAAGTGCTGTAGATTGTCTTCTTGTCAGCTTCTGTACGTGCATATTAAGCCTTTTCGGAATGCTATCTTTCAGAGGAGTTAAGATGTCATTGTACTGCTTCTCCAGTGCTTTTATGATTGCTCTTTCCACATTTGCAACAGCCTTCCAAAAGATGAACAAGGCATTTTTGAAAGTGTTAGTAAATGAGGCACAGTTCTACAATACTCATGTGGGATTTATATATTTGTGGATCTGCATATAGATGTAGGTATTGATGCATGCATGTCTGTGATTATAAGTATGTACATATTTACACAACAGTGGTACATGTAGATGTGTGCATACGAAGAGAGAATCAACAATCGTGACTGTTTTAACAGTTTAGACCTTACATTTTCCCAAACCAATGAGTAGTGAGGCCATCGATTGATCACCACCTCATACTCAACAAGGGTGTCTTTGATTTTCTCGTACATTTCCTCAGCAAATGGCGAGGTGGAATGATTTGTAGTCACTCCGGACCATGGCACCTGCAAGAGGTAATATGTGATAAAAATAAAGAAGTTTATGACAGATTCAACTATAGTGCATGTTTGAGCCATTTGATGGCGAGCCTTGAATGGGCTGGTTGGTTGAAAGAGGGAGAGGGAAGGAGGAGAGGAGGTAAGGAGAGAGGAGGGAGAGTAGAGAAGTACTTTTTCTGCTTTTGCAGAGGCTCAAGAAGTTTTAGTGATAATCCTGTATTCCACAAATTAATGTAATTATGGGAACAAATTCTTTGAAGTCAACACCACCTGCACGGCTGTGAATGCAAAAAAACATTATATGTTCACAAGAATGGCTTTTGTTTTATATATTATGAAATTAACTGCCTTCACATTCTCAGTTGGCAACATTTCTTTTTCTCCAAATAGATTGAAGCTTCATCCACAAACCTGATATTCCAGGACTCAAGATTCCTTCAAATCATGCAGTAGCCTATCAAGTTCATTAATGACGGCAAGGGACTTAGATGGAGGCCATAGCAGCAGGAACGTAGGTCTGTTTATGATAAATCGTTGCTGTACACAGCAGCTGTGAGTTTGACAGATCAATTAGAACTGGAAATAGGGAAAACTGTGTCGAATGTATGAGATTATAAAATGAAACCAAAGAACTAAGCATTTCCTCATCCAATGATTCATTTTTTAGTATGAACATGATACAAAGGTTTTTTTGGTTATGAAACATTGGAATTATTAAAAGAAAGGAAAAAGGAAAA
>JBAPGN010001978.1:0-14492 GCA_037355405.1 Vitis amurensis | reverse complement strand
AGAGTTAATTTTGTGGACCTCGCACATGATTTTTTTACCAGTACCTGACTCTATTTACTTTCCTCACACGGCATAACCCTAGCTAGTTACTGGCAAATTGCATTTTTGTTTTACATTGGGTGGGCCAAGCACATGTGTTCTTGCCGTATCCCTTTCTCTAATGTGAAAGGATGACAAGTTGAAGTTCAAGCTTCAGCCCAGGCTTTGAGTAAAGATATTCTAGGTAGTTTAAACTGCATCTTAAAATTCCATGACTTCAGAATGAATAAATTTTCTACCTTTCTGATCTCTTTAGCTAAGTAAGTTTACGCTCGAAGCTTAATAAACAAGTGTGATCTTTGCAAACTTCCCTTGTATATTCCACCTGATTAAAGAATAAGTTCTAAAAAATTTCTGGTGAACATAAAACCAGTTACCAACTAGGAAGATATTTTTTTCTTTTTTTGATAAGTCAGTAACCAACTAGGAAGATAGCAGGAAGTAATTTGCAATCTCTTCTTTTGGAACATATTTACAGAAGTACAAATCCAGTGGCACTGATGAATGTGGTCAAGAATCCATTTCCTATCAAATAAAGGGAAAAGGAAAGAAAAACAAAGTTGCCATAAAATTAACCTTTTAATTTAATGTAGAAGTCTTAACTTAAAACTAGACATTCATACTTCATGAACAGTGTCTGACATGCTAATTTTAACTTGTAGGTAAGTGCAGATTGCAGATATTTAATGATGAACTTCTTGCTTTGGCACTTCTGTTAATCTTCTTTTGTATGCATGACAGTTGTGCCCTTTGTATCCACACAATCCAGAGGTCTTATTGAATGAATTGAAATCCCCATCTGAGCTGCTGGATTTTGGAGAATTCTCAGATTGTATGGACTTTGGAAGTGGCAATGGTTCCCCTCTTCTTCATGTTGTCAATCCTGCATTTGATTATGTGCCACCAAAGCTTGTTAGTCTATTTATCACTGACACGTAAGTTTGCATTAGAATTTCAACTGTCATGCTCATTTTAAATTTGTGGAAGTGTCGATGTTATTCTGAGAAAATACTCAAAATATTTTTTTCTCTAGTTAGTGGAAATTAGAAGACAGACTAAGTAAAAGTCAATAGATTCAATCCTGTATTACATATTTAGCCTAACTTTCTCAAAAATCTTACTGGGTCTATGAGATACTATGCACGCGAATGAATTAATAAATAAAACCATTTTCCCTTTACTAGAGGGATCTATCTGGTTTTAGTACACTCTATGGATGTCATTTTTCCTTAAATCTTGTTATTTTGTTCATTGTGGCAAAATTTAGAACAATGTCATTTTTGCTTGATATTTTGACTTAACCTATAGTATTTCTTTTTGTAGTTTTGTATTCCTGCAATTTCTGACATTCTTTACTTCCTTCAGAGGGGGACATAACCCATCATACATGTACCGGCTCATTGCGGACTATTACTCTGCTGATGATCTGGTGGTGCAGCGGAGACCTGCATCTGGAAATTGACTTTAGTTCCCCTATTTCTAGTATGTTTCAAGTAAGTCATTCCTATTATTTGATTTTAAATCATATTGGAACTGTTTGCGCCCAATTTCTTAAATTACTAGAAGATGAATCATCCATATGTTACATTGATGCATGCAACAAACCTGTGGACACGAGAGATATGAAAATCCAATAAAACAAAAATGAAACTCATATCTAAACTGTGGATGAGGGTTTTTTCTGTGAAAGTTCCACTGGGAAATTCTTTACTTTTCCTTAATATAATAAGAACTTTGACGAATGGTGGAACAGTCTGCTTTCTTTATTACAAAACAATATGAGGCTGTTACTAGAAGGCACTGCATTTTTTTGAACAAATTAATCCATAAATTGCAGATGACCATGTTCTGCCTGGCCCCATTAAGCATCTTTCTGTCATTTCCTTTGATAATTGTTGCCCCATCATTTTCTATTTTGTACTTTTGACAATCATTGTAATGCACCATTACCAGTGATCGACAATATCCGATGTGGGATTATTTTGGGTAATGCACAGCCTTGATGTACGATCGTCTGTTTTACTCATATTGGTTGTTATGATAAACGATTGTCTACTGACATTTTTGTGTGATTGCTCAATTTTCAGATAGTTCAGGAATACACCACAGAAGAAAATGCTGGCAGGGAAAAATGGATTCTGTTAGTGTATTGGACTGCATCGACTGTTTTGAGGGTAGAAGGACAGGAAACTATGGTTCGAGTGGAAGAGCAATGGGAGGTGGTTTTCTCTGTGATTGTGATGAAGTAAAAAGGCTACAAGGCAGTGATCAAGGAAAGACAAGAACAATACCAACTTAGTTGAATTTTCTTCTCTGACATATATGTTATGGATAAGAGCGCTCAAGTAGCTGTTTTACTGTTAGCAATAAAGTATGATACAAAGCACTTTCTCTTTGATGTTTAATGGACTATTTGCTCTATTGTGCTATTATACCTAGCTCAGTGAGAATTAATAACAGTTCGCATCTGATTGGAACTTATTGCTATGTTTGTTGCATTTTTTTTTTTTTAAGTATAGATTTAGTATGTATAGTTTATATGCTTCAAAATTACTTTCAAAAACGGATACCAATGTTTGAAGTGAATATAATTATCCCTGTTTCAACTGGGTTGAAATGTCCTTTGTCATGCAACAAACACATTGGTCCGAAAATGAGATTTTAAATTATTATCAGCTTTTTCATTTTGTTTTTAGAAATTTCCTGCAGAAAACAACAACCGAGCATGAAAGTAAATCGAAGGAAATGGTCTTTTAGTTTTTAAAACCCAAAATTTTTTCTAATCATATGGTCAATCGACCAAAGAGGCCCTTGCTTCTAATCCAACATCATCTCTTGCACATGGGAAGACACCTTAGTTTTCCCAGTTTCACGTAGTACATAAAATGTACAAAATAGGTTTCACCATATCATGTAATCCACAAAAACATACCTAACCCATCCTACAAAGATTAGGGGTGTGACTGGTCAGTAATATTTTTTAGTTTGCATTACTTTTTGTTGGGGATGACAAAGTTCGATATAATTCATTCTCAAAATCAACGCACTTTTATTCAGTTTGGGTTGAGTATAATTGTATTTGAATCAAATTCATGTCAATTTGCATAATCGTACACACCCCTTGCTTCCTATCCTATATCATCTCTTACACATAGACAAACATCTAAGTTTTCCTTGTTTCCACACAGTACATAAAACATGTAAATGTAATCCATAAAGACATACTTAACCCATCATATAAAGAATAGGGGTGTGACTATCTACTCATACTTTTGAGTTTTGAGTTTGTATCACTTTCTTGTGGGGACGGTAAAGTTTGATATAATCCATACTCAAACTCAATGCACTTTTATTGGGTTTTGGTTGAATATAGTTGTAATTGGGTCAAATATTTGTTGACTTTTATAACTGTACATGCATACCCCTTGCTCTTCCCATCCAACATCATCTCTTGCACGTAGACAAGCATCTCCATTTTCCTTGTTTCCATGCAGTACATAAAACATACAAAATGGGTGTCACCATATCATGTAATCCACAAAACATACCTAACCCATCATATGAAGATTAGAGGTGTGATTGCCTACTAATACTTTTGAGTTTTTATCACTTTCTCATAGGGATGGAAAAGTTTGATATAATTCATTCCTAAACCCCAAGACACTTTTATCGGGTTTGGGTTAAGTATGATTGTATTTGGGTCAAATTCATATCGACTTACATAATCATACATACCCCTTGCTTTTCATCCAACATCATCTCTTGCACATAGACAAGCATCGTCATTTTCCTTGTTTCCACACAATACATATAACGTACAAATGTAATCCATAGAACCATACCTAACCCATCATATGAAGATTAGGATGTGACTACCTATCAATACTTTTGAGCTGTGTATACTTTTCATTGGTTTGTAGCAATTTTAATATAAATTCATTATCAACCTAACGTACTTTTATCAAGTTTAAGTTGAGTTATAACTTATATTGAGTCAAAATTTCGCATTCACTTCATGAGATTCAGATCGACTCCTTGCTTCCCGTCCAACATCATCTCTTGCACATAGTCAAACATCCTAGTTTTCCCTATTTCCATGCAGTGCATAAAACATACAAGATAGTGGTCACCTATTCATGTAATTCACATAAATATACCTAACCCATCATATGAAGATTAAGGGTGTGACTGTTCACTGATAGTTTGTATCACTTTCTGGTGGGGGTGGCAAAGTTTAATATAATTCATACTCAAACCCAACGCACTTTTATTCTATTTGGATTGAGTATAATTGTATTTAGGCCAAATTCATGTTGACTTACATAACTCTACATACCCATTGCTTCCCATCCTATATCTCTTGCATATAGACAAACATCTCAATTTTCCATGTTTTCTCACAATACATAAAACGTACAAAATGGGTGTCAACATATTATGTAATTCACATAAACATACCTAACCCATTATATGAAGATTTGGTGTGTGAATACCCACTGATACTTTTAGTTTATATTACTTTCTAGTGGGGTAACAAAGTTTGATACAATTCACACTCAAACCCATCTATTTTCATGATGTTGGAGTTGAGTATAATTGTACATGGGTAAATTCTTGTTGAATTGCATAATCTGTACAAACCCCTTGCTTCACATCCAACATCATCTCTTGCATGAAGACAAGCATCTCAATTTTCCCTATTTTCACGCAGTATATAAAACATATAAAATAGGTGTCATCATATCATGTAATCCACAGAAACATACCCAACCCATTATATGAAGATTAAGGGTGTGATTGCCTACTGTTACTTTTGAGTTTTGAATTTCTATCCCTTTCTCGTTGGTATGACAAAGTTTGATATAATTCATACTCAAACCCAATGCACTTTTATTGGATTTGAATGAAGTATAATTATATTTGACCCAAATTCATGTCAACCCGCATAACTATACATATCCCTTGCCTCCTATCCGATATCATCTCTTGCACACACATAAGTATCTTAGTTTTCCTTGTTTTCATGCAATACATAAAACCTAAATGGGTGTTACCATATCATATGATCCATAGAAATATACCTAACCCACCATATGAAAATTAGAGTTGTGATTGCCCACTAATACTTTTGGAGTCTGTATCACTTCCTAAGTTTGATACAATTCATACTCAAACCCAACATATTTTTATAGAATTTGGGTAGAGTATAATTATATTTGGATCAAATTCGTATCAACCTACATAACCCTTTTAATAAATAGGTTATTTTTGCATCTATATGTATAACACGAATTTGACCTAAATTGACCTATTTAATAATCACGTTAATTAACCTAATTACAATTATAAAATACTGAACTCGTATTTAACTTATTTTAAATTTACTTTTGAATAAATATGTCAATTGAATCATAAAAATTTCAAATTAAAAAATTAATCACATAAACTTATACAATACTTAATCCAATTATTAAATAAGAGAACCTTATTATTGAATATGTTAAATAAATTACAAGATGTGTTATCTATTTAATAATTGGACAACATTTAGATTTATATTTTTAACTGGATTATTATTCATATCGTGTTTGAATTAACTTATTTAATCAAATGTGAAACGGATATGGCCCATCAACATGAATTACCCCCTTCTTCATCAGAACTGACTTGAAGCCGCTACCCATGAAAACAGACACTAGGTTTGCAGTGATAATCACTTGGATCCATGCTTATAAACTCATAAAAATCCATAAATTTTCAACCATGAGAGAACCAATACAACATTAACAAGAAGAAATACAGGTAAATTGGTCTAGGTAGTTCACAACTCTACAATTTTAGGACAAATATTAATAATCATCTACGATCCACATCAAACCAGAAAAAGATGGAAGTTCGAGCATAAATGACTCGTACTCGTTGCAATGCCAGAGATCCACTTGTCACAACAGCCTTTGCACCTCCTTCAATCCGAGTTCGAGAAACAGAAACACTATCACCATGACTCTTCACAGATGAAGTTAGTATCTCAGGGCCAGCTGCTGTACTCACAATTGGGCATGATAAATAGTCCAAGGGGTTTGACTCACACTGAAGTATGCACCCATCTATAGTCAGCCTTCCACTCCTATGCAGCAAGCAGCAACCAAGCTCGGCCTTCACCGTTAAGTTTGCTACTTTGCAGGTGGACAGGAACTCCAGCGCACTGCTCAAGGACAAGGAAAAAGGCATTACAAACTACTTGTTTTGTGGTGAAAAGCTGGGATGGTTATTTTCTAGGAGTCCACTCTACAATGTGGATGGCTATTTCTATGATTGGATTGAAATGGAGATGAATTCAATTTCAAATTTGAAGGAAAACTTTGAAACTGAGAGATCAGGCCTCTACAGCCATTGTGCACCAAATAAGGTGCTCCAGGAGTTTAGCCATGGATAGCAACATGTTAAAACTATATATTATAATTTCATTTCAATTGCACGCCTTTTTTTTTTTCAAGAAACACAGTTATAGAAGCCTCTAATTTAGGCGATGCAATATTTAATACAATGAAATCCTTGTTTTTTTATCAAAAGAAAAAAAATTATTGTACAGAGGACTCCCATAAAATCACCAACTCTAAAAGGTGGAACATATTGAAATTTTTGCAAACCTGTCTGAACCCCGAGAACAGAGGAGGGTGGTATCATCTGGCAGCTCACCTCCACCAATCTGAAGAAAAGAAGTTTAAATAGAAAAAGGCAAACGTTGACTGCCATTAAAATAGATTTTTTATTCGTTAGTAAAATGACTCGTGAGATTAGGTCGGATATCCTAATCTGAATAGCAATCTACCATTAGCGTGTTCGGTATGGACACAAAACCAGAATGCCAGCACATGTGTTGCTTTTGTTCAACTCACCAATGCTAAAAGCAATTTTGTAGGTTCGGACTGGAGGCAAACTTCTTATCAAAACAAAATAGAATAAAATAAATTACTGCAGTTAACTCTCTAACTTCATTTTAATATCCACAGAATTAATAGGAAAGGTTTTTTCTGCGCTAAATATTCAGGGCAAATACAATATCATTTTCTACAATTTCATAAAGATTCATTAACTAAACTTGGAAAATTGACTTCAACAGGATTGCAGTTGATATGCAAGTAGAATCAGAATAATTTTTCTCGATGTTACCCACATAAAAATAATAAACCTATGATGAAAGTAGAAAGGTCAGGTAGTAGCAATTGGCAAGAATAGGTATAAACTCAATATGGGAAAGAAATTAAAATAAAATATAGATAAAGTGAAGACATTACTTTTCTTTTAATCAGCCAAATAAAATTGAAATGCATCTTATATAAAAAATAAATAAAAATAAATACATAAACAAATACATAAATTGAACACTGGAAAATTACCTAGACCAAATCATTTGTTGGTCTTAACTATGCACACGAAATTAAGTAACCCCTTGCCACTTGAACCCGGACATCAAAATGTAAAAATATACCCTCTCGCTAGCCATATTTATAAAATAAAGGGTAACTTGCACCCTCCACAACAATGTCTAATAGGAGTATTCCCCTCATCAAGATTAGAATTTTTTTATTTTTTTTATTTTTATTTTTTTTTTATGAGTAATTTTTTTTTTTTGGTCCCTGTTGAAACTCAAACCTGAAAGCCCCCACAGCCCCATCCCAATCCCTTGGCACTTGAGGCAGGCCTCAAACACCAATGGCCATATTAAACTTGAGTGCGTTTCCCTTAGTGTTTATAGATAGCTTTGCATGGGCAACAACTGAAACTGAAACATCTCATGGAAAAGAAAACATTGACATACCAGGCAAAGGGGCTTTTTTATCTGAATATTAGAGGCCAGATGACTCCCACCTGCTGCAATAAGAATGGTATCGCCAGGCCTACATGGAACAAACCCTCAATCAGTTTATATTGCCTACCATATGATAAAGGGAATCAGATATGTGCAAATGTAATTTACTAACCTAGCAGCAGAAACAGCCATTTCAATGCTTGGGAAAACTCCAGGCTCAGATGAATCTTTGACAGACGATCTCTCGCAGCCATAACGTGGGTGACATGCCAGGTAATGCCATCTGTGGCAAACGAGGGCGGTGTTTATACCGGATCCTGCAAACTCCAATGGCAATCCCATGACAGAGACTGTATGATATCAATATATGCATGGGGCAACAACATCTCTCAGAGGGTTAATGCACAGCAGTATCGAGAATGAACTCATCTAAAAGTTACAAAATCATTGGAGATCAACTGACATTGAAAATTAAACAACTAAAGCACATAAAAATTTGAAAGAGACAGAAATAATAAAAGGTATCCCAAAGTGTTATGGTCAAATTGTCTATTTCCACAGGTCTTATTGAACAAGGCAACTCCTCTACAATTTTAAGAAAAGAAACCCATAAATTAACAGTATCACTCTAATTTAAACATAGTATCATCAATAGAAGGAAAGAACACACCATTTAAGACAAAGAGAACCCATTTAGTTGATCAACCTAACCAATGGGTAAGAAGAATAATTGATGGAATTTATCAACTAGATTTTCATCAAATCTTAAAAATTATAAAACAATTAAATAATATAGATATGCAATTAGACAGTAAAATGACCTGATTACGCTGAAATATTTTTTTAAATTGATCTGATGTAGGACTGCATGATTTTTGTAATGTAATTATGGTGATATTTAAGGGGATATAGAAATCATTATTCATTAGAGGAATTTTACGACATAGGAGCCAATCTTGGCTTTATTCAAACCAACCCATCACAACCAACAACAACCACTCACCCCCAAACCCCTTAACACCACCCCTCTCTCCCCAACCTAAGTGCCTATTCTTCAAGAAAAGAGGCAAATCTATAATTAAAAGTGATCAATGTAGTTAGTTGGCTTATACTTAAAATGTTACAGATCCACTTTTATACCATTATATTCCCCCCTTATAAGGGCCATACATCCACTCTTCAAAATCCCAATTACCCAATATTTGAGACCATAAATATTGAGCATCACACTGCTATTCATGGATAATATTTTAGTCCCCAATCATCTCAAGAAAAAAAGTGCATAAAACTTATATGTGACAGGAAAATGCTTAGATGCGAACTAGTAGAGCTTTATCACCACAGAAGCACATGGTCAGGACTATTATTAACATAAGCAAGATACACTCCTTGACTAACGGTGTGCATAATGCAATTACATTAGCTGATTTACAGATTCAACCAAATTCAATTTAATAATTAACATTAGATTATGATTATAAGTCAAAGAATACTTGATGGCAGCTCCAGTTATCTCTCTTACATTTTAGTGTTACCCTAGTCTCTGTTTCAACACCTATCATCCTAACGTCCATCTTGACACTTCGCAAGAACATATCACCATATACATGTTTCTTCAGTAAGATAATCAAATCCAGAACACACAAGATACAAAATATCAGTTCTCCCCTCTTTCCACTCCCATCCCCCATAATATCTAGGGTTCCTAAATTTCACTAAGACCCACTAAAGTTGTGAAATTCTAAAAAAATTGGGCATTCAGAAACAAAATAGAGAAACAAAAAGTTCCAGAATTTCATAAAATTTCCCCAAATTTCTTCCCATCCAAACGGCACAACACAGTAATTGACACTTCCACTCAAAACATTCTTCTTCCACCCTAAGAATTTTCCCTTGGGTTGCTGAGAAACTGCTTAAAACAAAAGACAACAGAAACCAAAACCCCATTTTCACCTCAACTAAGCCTCAGAGTCGCTGAACCCATTTACAGCTTCACATAAAACGAGAAATTCACGAAGGAAACACAATTTCCCCGCAAGAAGAAAGGAAAAAAAAAAAAAAAGAAGGAATCAGAATTAGGGTTGGGATTAGGTTAGAAGGAAGTACCTGGAATAGGGGATAAGAAGCTGAAGATGTGCATGAGACAACCATCATCAAGATTGTGTATGGAAGAAGAATTTGAATTTGGAATTGAAGAAGAAGTGGATGATTTTCTATGCTTCCACTTTCTCTTCTCTTCCATTCTTCTTCACTCCTCCCTGGTCTCTGTTTCTCTGTGCAATATGAATGTTATCATATGATATCATCACCCTTCCAAGGGAAACGCCTTCTTTTATTTTACCTCAATATCTGATACCATAGATTGATAATAAAGGAAAATATTTTTCTTTCCAAATTTTTTTTTAGGGTTAGGGCTAATCACATGCCAACCAATTTTTTTGGGAATGGTGCCTTTCTATACACTCAAATAAAAAAAAAAAAAAAAAAAAAATCATAAAATGAAAACTAAAATTTATAAAATAAAAATTTCGTAATAATCTAAAAATAATTAGCATTTCAATATTATTTTTGAAAACTCAAATTCATAAAATACAAATTTCATACTATAATTTAAAAATAATTAGTATTTCATATATTTTATTTTAGTTAAATACAATGTCTTTAACCATCACATACCATCTTATAATGATATATGTATTACCTTTGATGATCTTAAATGCACTATATTTTATTTAGTGAATATATAGAACTTGAATTATTTTTAAATTTTTTTTATTTTATGATTAATTTTATATGAGTGTATGAAAACTAATTTTAATTTTATTTTACACATAAATATGATTTATATACAATGAGTGATTGTATTTTTTTTTAGGGAGAATTATGTTTTCAACCCAATGGGTTTGATAATTAATGTAAGGTCCTCCAAACTACCCATAATTGATTACAATGATATGAGATAGTAATTGACTAAAAGACCATTTGACTCATTTTTGTCTTTATTATACCACCCTTCACATGCCACTACTAGCAAATTCTCTTTTATTTAACCATTTTTATTTTTTTTGTTATTTTTTTAAACTCTTTCATAAATAATTGAAAAATCAATATTATTTTCTATTTTTAAATTATAAATAAACAAAAATTATACTAATGATTCAAATACTATTTTGGAAAATACATTTTAAAAAAATATTAATTTAAATAAATAAAAGTTATATTTTACTTTTAGAAGTAAATAATTTAATGATTAAAACACTATTTAAAATAAATATATTCACTATTTTCTTTTGTTTTATACTAAAAAGTATTTTAAAGTTTTTTTTTTACTATTATAAAATAAAAAGTTTAATTTTTTTAATCTTTTTTCTTCTTTATTTTAATAACTTTTTGAGCATAACTTTTAATAATAAGTTATATGAAATGTTGCAAATTTGTTTACTAAATATTTTTTTAATGATTTGAATTACTTGAAAATTTATTAAAATAAGAAAAATAAAAATAAAGAAAAATGATGGATGAATAGTTTTTATTTTAAATACCCAATTAAAATGTTAAGGTATATTTACTCATTTTAGATGAAAACAAGTAGTTAAAAATTATATAGATTATATTTGAGTTTGATTTGAAAATATTTTTCTAGTTTTTATTTATTTTTTATTTTAAAAAATAATTTTTATTTTTATATTGTCTCTTTTTGAAAATACATTTAATTAAAAAATGAAAATCTTGTTTAGTACTATTTTTTTTATATGAAATTAATAAAAAGAATTAAATTTCATTTATTTTTTATTGTGTTATTATACAATGGTATTACACTAACTGTACAAGGAAAATGTACTAAGTGTATAAGGGTATACAAGACTACTTTTTATGAAAGATTTCAATCGATTCTAAATCATTCTTTTATTTTTCTTATCATCCACGAATTGTACACATATGTTATGCACTTTATTTAATTCTCATATGGAAATTCCAATAACTTTTCCAATAATGATATTTGGGGAAAAAATTTGATCCTAAGTCATCCATCATTTTTTCAACTAAACCATTGGAAATATAATTAAACACATATGAAAATTTCAATACTTTTTCTCATATTTGAGGAAAAAAATTTGATCCTAAGTCATCCACCATTTTCTCGACTAAACCATTGGAAATATAATTAAACACACATGTACAATATTTTCCCTAGTAATGATATTTGGGGAAAAAAAAATTAATCATAAATCATCCACCATTTTCTCGACTAAACCATTGGAAATATGATTAAACACACTATATGGACATAACTTACAAGGAATATGAAATTTGTGCCACTGTACAAGGGTATTACACTAACTGTACAAGAGAAATGTACTAAGTGTACAAGTGAAATGTACTAAGTGTACAAGACCATCATTTGTAAAAGATTTCAGTTGATTTTGAAACTCCTTTATTTTTCTTGTCATCCAAGGGTCGTACACCTATATCATACACTTTATTTAACTTTCACAAGAAAATTCCAATATTTTCCCTAATAATGATATTCGGGAAATTTTTTTTTACCCTAAGTCATCCACCATTTTTTCAACCAAATAATTGAAAATATAGTTAACACATCTACATGGACACATAATTTAGGAAAGATATGAAATTTATGCCACTATATAAGGGTATTACATTAATTGTATAAGGGAAATGTGTCAAGTATACAATGGTGTACAAAACTCCTAATAGGTTTTGTACGATTTTTAAACAACTTGAGTTTGATATTAAGATGATTATTGATAGGATTTTTTTTTTTTTTTACCAAACTATGCCATTAACACCTTCCCTACAAAAATTAATACATAGGAAATAAAATTAAAATCAATCATGTTTGAATTGTTCATTATAAGTAAACTAAATGAAATATATATTTTTACTATTTTGTTTTTATAAACATAATTTCATTGTTATCAATAGAGATTAAAAATTATATTTAAATGGAATTAAAATAAACAAAAATTATTTTCGTAACATTTTTATTTTTTAAAATCATTAATTTAAATTATGAAATTAGTTTTAAAATTAAAAATATTTATTGTAATTAGAGGTTTGAAGATTTCATGATTTTTATCTTATTACTTTTAAAAAATCGCTTTAATAAGAAAATATTATTTTAATAATTTTCAATATTTAAATTTTTATTTAAGAATATTTAGTATCAGTGTGGGAAGCAATTAAGTTTTGGAATGGAAAAATTAATGGAAAAATTTTGAATATCTTGAAGACTTTAATAATGCCCATGTAGACCCCATTTTTGTGTACAAACCGAAGTTTTTTTAGTTTTTATTTATTTATTATTGTTTTGTTGGCCTAGTTTTTTTATTTAATAGTTAAGAGTATTTTAGGGATTATTTAAATGTAATATCATTTCTCTCAATTTTTACTCTTTCATTGGGTTTTGAGTTTAATTATGGGTTAAAGGAGGACCTTATATCAATTACCAAGCCTAGTTGGGTTAAAAACACAATTCTCCTTTTTTATTTTTATTTTTTTATTGTATTTTATAAAGGAAAATGCATGTATCCTTTCACTTCAAATTTGAAAAAATAAAATAAAAATAAAATACATAAAAACAAAAGAGAAAAGGTTGAAGGGACAACATCATTGGTGACTAGGCCCCATAAATTTGAAAGTAGGCATGTGGGTGTGAGAATTTCTCACACCGGATTAATTTTTAATTTTTTTTAATTATATTAAGAATAAAAATATTTAATAAATAAATAAAATATTACAATTTTTATAACTTATTTTCTAGAAAATATTTTTTTATTATTTTATATGTATTAAATTGGAAAAATAAAAAACTTTAAATCAAATACCTTTATAAAATAATACTAATACCATTGAGAGAAATTATTATTTTAATAGAGTTATTTATTTATTAATAAATGAATAAATTACTAATTTATGGATAAGTGAATATTTATCTATATATACTAATACTACGTATAAAAGAATGAATTGTTTGTTATGAATAACTATATAATTATTTAAATGAAGTATTTACTAATTTATAAATAAGTATGTATTTATTTAAATCATATGTTATTTAATTATTGATAAAACTAAAATTCATTTAAATATTTGATATTTTATAAAATATTTTTTTTACTAATAGTTTTGTTATTGTTTTGATTCTAAGAGTTTTTCAAATATTTAGATTTTTAGATTTAATAAAACATTAATTAATTGAAGTAGTTTATTACAAATGTCATTGAGGCAATATTGATCCCACCCCAACCCAACCCAATAACAAAAGGGAGTTTTTACCGGTTTGTTGAGTCGAAAGCTTTAATGTAAACAAGGTTAATCCAAAAACACAAAGATAAAGCAATCAACACAATGTTATATAAGGTTGTAATGTGGTTCAACTAGTCATGCCTACATCCATAGATGAAGGAAAATTTTTTCACTATACAATAGAGAGCATTAAAGAGGGTAGAACCAAATGCAAATATTGGGTTCCCAAAATATCTTATGTTTTTCTACTTCTTGTATTCATACTCTGAACCACAAGACTTCTTGCATCACCGGATATCTCCGGTTCTTCCTCATATCTCTATCCTCCTTGTATAGTCTCTACAAGCCCATCTTCATCTCATAACTTTTT
>JBAPGN010001977.1:0-14431 GCA_037355405.1 Vitis amurensis | reverse complement strand
AGTGTGAAGGAAGCACTAAGCCCCTGAATCCTCAGAGAAACATGACATGGCTCAGATGAAGAGAGTGTGGAGGCAATGACTGGTGGATCATCCGAGTGATTAAGAGAAGAGGATGTATTAGGCTCGGGCGATATCCACTGGGTGTGTGCTGCAGGGGGCGGAGTATGTAGTGTTCAGTGAAATCTCATCCTGTGGCTGAGGTAGCTGCTACATCTCGGGGTAGCTACTGGAGGTGCAGGCACAACTGGGGCTCCCAGGGGTGCAAAATTAGGCTACCAAGTGATGCCAATTGTCGAGAAGAGAAGTCCTGGGCAATTGGCGGCGGCCTCTAAGACGGGGCTCTTAGGAAAGCCCAAGGTTGCTCTAAATCTGGCAGAGGAGCCTCGGGGAATAGTAATGGTATGCCATCTGCCCTCTGAAGCTTCTTTCTGATGGACTTTCTCTTCAAAGTGAGAGAGAAGTTCATCATC
Source organism: Vitis amurensis (assembly GCA_037355405.1). NCBI lineage: Eukaryota > Viridiplantae > Streptophyta > Magnoliopsida > Vitales > Vitaceae > Vitis > Vitis amurensis. The sequence continues at coordinate 13,961 of JBAPGN010001977.1, read as the reverse complement.
AATGATGAGGCCGAAGAAATAGCCCTCAGAATCCTAATAAGCCTCAAGTATAGCTCCTTCTCCTCTGAACTTTATGCTGAAGGGGGAAATTGGTTGGCGAGGAGACATCAATGAGGAGCATCCAGATGGAAGCTCTCTCCTGGTCAATACCGAGGCTGTAGAAGTCCCCTAGGACAAAATGCCGAACCATGTCACTCTGAGAAATAGGACACTCCCTGAGTCTGCCCTGAATCACAGGTTCATACGGTATACGGAGGGCCAGCAAGTGACGAGCTCTCAATTGGCACCCATGGCGGCTCCGTCTATAGTAAATTGGATGGGGTAGGATTGCGGAGACCTCGAGTAGTCATAGATTGATAAAATCATTATAACTACTCCTGGGATAGTGAATTGGCCTACGGAGTGAGAAAGACTCATGTGATACCTCTGCAGCAGTCGGGAGAATCATCTGAGCTCTGCGCTGCTGTCTGAAAGGGCTTCTATATCACAAAGTAGGTTTCGGAATGAAATGATCTATCTCTGCAATCCAAGTTGCCCTCTATCGGTGGTCCGGCTAGCATGGGACGCCTAATAACGGCCTCGAGAGGCATGTCCACAGGAATCCGAGGTTCCTCTGTAGCTGGCTCTGGCTGAGGTGCGTGGGATGGCTCTCCAGGACCCGAGAACCTGGACTTCTTCGCTGGTGGCCGAGAAACAGAGCTCGCGGCTTGCTCGGCTGATGGCACAGGGCCCGTGGGTGGCCTCCGGGTGGGGTATCGGCGCTGAGAAGGAACTTCCCCCTCAGATGGGGGAATGGCCGGGGCCTGAACAGGAGGTGAAGGTGCGGCTCCCATGGCGGCTCGCTGTGGCCGAGGTGCCGGTGAGGATGGGGAGGCGGAAAGGCCTCCTCTGGTCTTCGCCATGGCCGAAATGGAGGTAAGTGACTGTTCGGGATTCCAGAGGTTTTTCAGTTGGTGCGCGGGAGAGTCCTTTGAGCTTCTGGACTTCAGGGGTTTATATAGGAATGAGGTTTAAGAGGTTTCTGATGCTTTAAAATTTTCCAAGGCACCCGAAAAGTCGTTTTAGGACGTTAGGCACATTTTCGGGGGTAAAATTTTAATTTAAAAGTCCGTTTTAAATTTTTAGAACTTAGAATTTTACCGTGCGAAATTTTCGCACCTTGGTCTGTCCATTTCGCACCTTGGAATTGGGTGTGCGAAAATGGCACCCTTTTTGCTGAGGATTTCGCACGTTAAAAGGAGGTGTGCGAAATTTTCGCCCTTGATGTGGTGCTGCGAAATTTTCACACACTGTTTCGCACGTGCGAAATGAGCTTGAGGGTGTGCGGAAATCTGGCACACGTGTGCCAGGAGAGGATTTCGCACAGTGCGAAATTTTCGAACCTTCCACAGTGGTGGTGCGAAATTTGGGAATTTTAGGGAAATTCGCACCTTAAAAAGGGATTTCGCACCTTGAAATTGATTTCGCACCTTGAGGTAGGGGTGTGCGAAAATGGCTTCTGTTGGCCCAAGGATTTCGCACCTTGAGGTAGGGGTGTGCGAAATTTTCGCACCTTGAATCAGGTGGGCGACATTGGCACTTTGAAATTGGCAGTGCTCTGACTTCCTTGGTTTTATCCTGTTTCTGCTTTGTAAGCTCTCCTCACCTTTCATGATTTTTTTCTGAAATTTATCATGAAAATTGACTTGAATTAAGACAAAATAAACTAAGATTAAGGAAAAATTAAAATATAAAGAAATAAAAATACTAATATAACTATAAAAATATAACAAAAAATTCATGGACTTCTTTAGCCCATGATACCCTGGTTTTCCTCAGAGATGTGGTGGTTCAAGGAGATTGATCTCCTCCTTGTCTGTACTGTTAAGGTCTAAGAATGGGCTTGAGACGAATGGCCATTGACTTTGAAGGTTTGGCATTGCCTGTGGGATTGAATATTTCCACACTCCATTATGGGATTGCTCCTCATGGATTAATGAAAGGACCAGTCCACTTCGATTTCAATTTACCTGGAAAGAGATGAGTTTAGAGTCTAAAGCAAAACTTTTTGCCTTTGGGTAAAATTCTTCTGATTACCAACTGATATTGCCATTTTTCAATTCTTGCTTTTGCAAATTTTTGAATTGAGGGTATGCATCATTCCTCATTTCTTCCAATTCATTTAAATTAAACATTCTCTTGTAAACCGGCTCTTGACAAATCCATGTTGAGCTTTTCTGATTGCCCACCGATGCTTGTATACATCAAATCCTACATGGAAAGATAAGACAACGCTTTAGCCCATAAAGAACAGGCAAAGAAGAATCAGGGGACATTCAATAAGAATAGATCTTGATAGAACAGTCCGTTATAAAGGCAATAAAGGAAATCCAGGAGCATTGATAAGACCAAATCCTTTATTCCCATTAACAACTTTTTCATCAATATATTCTTTGAGTTCACGGTTGGCCAACTCAACTTGGCCACTTGTTGAGGGTGATAGGGTGTAGCTACCTTGTGCTTAACCCCATATTTGCTGAAAGATCTCAAAGGTTTATTGCAAAAAGTGGGTTCCCCCCGTCACTTATAATGGCTTTGGCACTCATCTTGCAAAGATGTTGTCCTTGAGGAATTAAGTACCCACCTTATGATCATTGCTCCTACTGGGATTGCTCTACCCACTTAGAGACTAATCCACTCCTACCAAGATCTGAGGAATGTCCTAATGACATTGGAAAATGGTTCCATTAAAGTCGTATCCCCGACATCAAAGATATCCACTATTAAGATGGGGTTCAGTTCAGGGCATCAAATTATTTCGGCGTTGTCAGCTTACCAAGGCCTTTGACACCGATCACGATGCTTACACAATAGAATGATGGCATTCCTTGGAAAAGAGAGGGCCACAGAAGCCTGATTGGATCACTTTCATAGCTGTTGTCTGGGAGGCAACGGAAAATGACTCCACATGCATTGTCCATGCATGGGAAAGAATTCCCGATTGTCTGCCAGGAACACATTTCCTTATAATTTGCATCTGCACAAATTTGAAAAGAAAAGGTTCCTCCCAATAATAGGCATGGTCTTAGCCAAGAAATGCCTTTTGTCTTGGCACTCCAGTCACGTTAGGTACTTCTCCAGTAACCAAAAAGTTTGCCAATGTGAGAATACCCAAGGAAGCTTACCATCTACTGACATGAAGAGACTCCTCAAGGAAGTCCATCATTTGATAGGGAGACCCAATGTGAGTCATGTGCATATCACTAGTGGAAAGGTGGTCAGCTACCACATTTTCATACCCCCTTTTTATCCCTGATTTTGGAAGATTGAATTCTTGGAGCAAAGAAATCCATATTATCAATCTTGCCTTGGGCATCCTGGCATTGGTTAGCAAGTACTTTCAAAGCAGAATGGTCAGTGAACACTACTATAGAGGACCCTACAAATAAGCACGAAACTTATCCAAGGCAAAACTACTGCCAACAACTCCTTCTCAGTAGTTGTGTAGTTCTTTTGAGCCTCATTCAAAGTTCTGCTTGCATAATAGATCACATAGGGCTTTCCATCTTCTCTTTGCCCTAAAACAGCCCCCATAGCAAGATCACTTGATCACACATTACCTCAAAAGGTAATTTCCAATTTGGGGCTCTAACTATTGGTTGCAGTTGTGAGGAATTGTTTCAATTCCTCAAAACTTCTCTGACACTTCTCATCCCACACAAACTTGGCATCCTTTACCAAAAGCTCACACAGAGGTTTTGAGATTTTGAAAAATCCTTAATGAACCTCCTATAGAACCCTGCATGTCCAAGGAATTGCCTAATTCCTTTAACATTTGTAGGAGGTGGCAACTTAACAATCAGCTCCACCTTAGCCTTATCTACCTCAATGCCATTTTTGGAGATGATATGTCCTAAGACAATTCCTTTTTGTACCATTAAAGTGACACTTCTCCCAATTTAGCACTAGGTCTTTCTCTATACATCTATGGGAGAACAGCTTCTAAATGCATCAAACACTCCTCATAAGAACTTCCGTATACAGTGATGTCATCCATGAAAACTTCCATGATGCGTTCCACCATGTCACTGAAGATGCTTAGCATACATCTTTGGAAAGTTGCAGGAGCATTACATAAACCAAAGGGCATTCTCCTATATGCAAAAGTACCAAAAGGACAAGTGAAGGTTGTCTTCTCTTGATCTTCCAAATCAATTTCTATTTGGAAGTACCCTGAATACCCATCTAGAAAACAATAGAAAGGATGTCCTGAGACTCTCTCAAGGACTTGGTCCATGAAAGGCAGTGGAAAATGGTCCTTCCTAGTTACTGAATTCAACCTCCTATAGTCTATACACACCCTCCATCCTGAAGTAGGACGTGTAGAGACTTCTTCCCCTTTCTCATTCTGGATCACAGTGATTCCAGATTTCTTTGGGACTACTTGGGTGGGACTCACCCACAAGCTATCTGAAATGGGATAGATGATCCCAGCTTGAAGTAGCTTCAAAACTTCACTCCTCACCACCTCTTGCATGTGAGGATTCAGTCTCCTTTGGGGTTGCCTCACTGGTTTTGCATCTTCCTCCATATAAATATGATGGGTGCACACCAAAGGGCTAATCCCTTTCAGATCAGAAATTTGCCATCCAATGGCTTTCTTACATTTTCTGAGGACTCCTAAGAGACTATCCTCTTGATCATTAGTGAGGGTTGAGGAAATTACCACTGGACATTTCTCATCATCCTCCAAGTATGCATACTTCAACTCCAGAGGAAGTGGCTTTAAAATAAGCTTTGGAGGGTTCTCCACAGCAACTCCTTGTGAGTCTTCCTGGTTGAAAAGTGGTAAGATCTCTTCCCGTCTCCTCCAAGGAGACATAATGGCTAGCACATCAGAGGGTTCAGGGAACCCATCTTCAAGGACTTCCAGGCTTTCATTCAAGCCCTCCTCTAAACTCTTGTCACAGTGCTCTTCAACCAAAGTGTTGATCAAGCACACCTCCTCAAATCATTCTTCCTCTTCAGGGTAAAGATGCCTCTTACATAAATGGAATATGTTTACTTCCAAAGTCATGTTTCCAAATGTGAGCTGCATCACCCCATTCCTACAGTTAACGATGGCATTTGAGGTAGCTAGAAAAGGCCTCCCTAGGATGATTGGCACATAATTTTCTTCCTTGACAGAGGAATCAGTATCAAGCACCACAAAATCCACCGGATAGTAGAATTTGTCCACTTGAACTAGAACATCCTCTATCACTCCCCTTGGGATTTTGACAGACCTATCAGCTAAAGAGAGGGTCATAGTTGTGGGCTTTAATCCTCCAAGTCCCAGTTGTTTATAGACAGAGTATGGGAGCAAATTCACACTTGCTCCCAAGTCTAGTAAAGCTTTTTCCACATTTGTCCCTCCAATGTTGACTGAGATGGTGGGACATCCCGGATCTTTATACTTAACTGGGGACTTACTTTGGATGATAGCACTCACTTGCTCAGTGAGGAATGCATTCTTTGTCACCTGTAAACCTCTCTTGACTGTGCACAAGTCCTTTAGAAACTTTGCATATATGGGGACTTGCTTGATCATATCAAGTAAAGGTATATTCACCTTCACTTGTCTCAGCACTTCAAGAATTTCTGATGAATTCTTGATTTCTTTCTTTCCATGTAAAGCTTGAGGAAAAGGAGGAGGCATATGTTTCTTCATCATATCCTCCTTAATCACTTTCCTTGGTTCTTCTTTAATGCTTGATTTGGATGCACTTTTCTTCCCACTCTGCTCTTCTTGGTTTTTGCCCTCTTTAATCAAGGGTCCCTTTGATCTGAGTTCTTCATCATGTCCCAAGTTAGGTAAGGGTTGATCAACCTCCTTCCCACTTCTCAAAGTGATCACAGCTTTGACCTCTCTCAAATTTGAAGACTCACCATCTTGGGTTTCAACTTCATGAACACCCTTGGGATTTTGGCTTGGTTGAGAGGGGAACTTTCCCTTCTCAATCACTGTGTTTAGGTTGGTAAGCCTAGAGATGGAGTACTGAATATTATCTATCTTCTGAGATAGATCATTTTGCATCCCCTCCATTCTTTTAATTTGAGAACTCTCAACATTTTCAATCTTTTGATGCAATTGGGAGTTGATTGCCTTTTGTTCACCCACAAAGTCACCCATGACTTTACTTAGGTTTACAATGGCTTGCTCCACTGAAGATGGTTGTTGAGGTGCTTGGGTTTGGCCTTGTGGTTGGTATGGAGGTGGTCTTGGTTTCCAAGAAAAATTTGGGTGGTTTCTCCAGCTTGAATTATAGGTGTTTCCATAGGATGCACTGTTGTTGGGCCTAAATTGCCCCACAACATTCACTTGATCACCTAACATCTCTCTCACAGCTGGCATGGTTGGGCACTCATCTACCACATGATCACATGATTGGCAAATGGTGCATGGCATGACATGGACTTGGGTATCGGATATGGCTTGGACTTCATGTATCTTTTTCAACTCAAGTTCTTCCAACCTCCTAGCTAATGTTGCCACTTTAGCTTTCATGTCCACATCTTCACTTAACATGTACATTCCAGCCTTTGGATTTTGGGTTTGTTGAGAGGGAAATTTTCCTTTCTCTCTTGAGTTGGGCTCATCCCAGCCTCTTGACACCTCAGCCACGTAACTTAAGAAATCCATGGCTTCTTCAGGATTCTTACTCATAAAATCTCCCCCACACATGGTTTCAAGAATTTGCTTCATGGAAGAAGACATTCCATCATAAAAATAGCTCACTAAGAGCCATGTATCGAAACCATGATGAGGACAAGCATTGATGGCTTCCATATACCTTTCCCAACACTCATGAAACTTCTCATTTTCTTTAGCAGAAAAATTTGAGATTTGTCTCTTCAACCCATTGGTCCTATGGGTGGGGAAAAATTTCTTCAAAAACTCAGCCTGAAGATCAACCCAATTCCTTATGCTTCTTGGCCTTAAAGAATTAAGCCATATTTTTGCCTTGTCCTTTAAAGTGAAAGGAAATAGCTTGAGTCTCATCAAGTCTATTGAAGCTCCTCCCTCTCTAAAGGTATTACACACCTCCTCAAACTCCTTAATATGAGAATATGGATTCTCACTCTCCATTCCATGAAAAGTTGGTAGGAGGGGCACAATATGGGGCCTTATAACCAACTGCTCAAGAGGGGGCAGGATGCATGAGGGTGCACTCATCCTTGGGGGATGCATTCTATCCCTCATGGATAGGTATGCATTGGGATTACCCCCTTGTCCTTGTTGAGAATTCTGATCCTCTGGTGGAGGGTCCATGATATTTACACAGATATCCAACTCTGTGTCTTGAGGATTCTCAATCCTTACTAATCTTCCCTCTTGGTCCCTAATCCAATAGGGCATGCACAAGTTACACTACCTGAAATAAAACAAAAAAACAACAAAAACAAAAGGAATCTAGAAAAAAGGTTAAGGTTAGAAAGAAAATGAATTTAAAATTAATCAAAAGGAAAATGAAAGAAAATAAAATTAGTGAAAAAGGAATTCACCCAACTTGTGATACAAATCACAAGTAGCCTTTAAAAGGTTGTATCACTGGATTGTGGCACCATCCCCGGCAACGGCGCCATTTGATTCCATTTGACTTCCCAGCCGGATCTTTTAATCAAAAACATTTATAAAACCTATGACCTTATACTGGCGTAGCAAAGCTACTATAGTATAGCAGTTCTAGGGTCGAACTCAGGGATGGGTTTTCACTCTACCAATGATAGTCTCTAAATTAGAAATTGATTCTGATGATTTCCTTTAGCACAAACTTTAAATTTAAAAGAAAATAAAATTGTTTTGAAAGTGGTGATTTAAACTAAACTCACATAGAACTAAGTAAAAAGTGGAAGAAAGAAAGTCTCCCGGAGCTAAAGGTTGCTAGGTTCAAGTGCCAGATGCAAAGTGGAAAATTCCGGATTTTTCTCCTCGCATTGGGGATTTAACCTATAGTTATTTCCCGAACCGGTATAGGTTTGACAATGAAGATTTAATCCATAATAAGTCACTAGAGATGGTAGTCAAGGTCCATTAATGACTTAAGACACTATGGACTATCACCTTGAATCACTTTCCACTGGCTCGTATATGATAACTAATGGACTGATATGGATCTAGCAATAAGCATCCACAGAGACCTTAAGCTTACCATGTATTGGCCAGTCAAAGTGATCCTAAGGGATTTAAGGCAAAACCTTGGCTTTAAAAGCCATTTATGGACTCCAACCACCTGAATTCAATGCACGGAAACTTTCCACCTTTTAATCTGGACTTTTCACCTAGCTTCCTTCACTCCAAGAAACTAAATGTTTAGTCTCTCATCCTCTGGGAAAACATCCTCAGAGGGTGTTTGGCTTGCAAGAAAATAGAAAATAGAAGAGAGAAAATGAAAGCAAAAGAGATCTCTGTATTTCACTAAGTAACTAATTTACATTGGTCTCCTGGAGAAAGCTCCCCGAAGATACATTTTCAGTGATTACAAGAGAAATTATATAGGAAGGTAATTTTACCCTTCCTTGGATACTTCCTAGCTAAGGAATTACATGAGTGGTTGAATACAAGGAGAAAATGGAAATTTAAACACAAAAATATCAGAAGAAAAAGAGTCGGCAAAAATATCCAATTTTCGCACGCTGAGTTCCAATTTCGCATGTTGATTTGAGGTGTGCGAAATTTTCGCACAGTGGACTGAGGATTTTCGCACCTTAAACAGTGGTGTGCGAAATTGTCCCTCAGCTTGATGCAGTTGTCTTCCGAAGTCCGTATCTTCCTCATTTCAGCTCCAAATCATACATGGTTTGAACCATTGGATTCTTGACTTTCTGAGCTTCGAAATGGTATATAGAATGTAAACAATGGACTTCGGGAAGTGCTCCAAAAGTGCACTAAAAGACTGCAGCTGTGTCCCCTGTTTTCATCCCCTGTTTTCTTCTTCTCCATTGTTTCTCCCTTGTAAACTTTGAACGACTAAAGCAAAGGATTATGAGGCTCCATAGCTTGATTTCTTCAAAAATCAAAGCTTCCAAAAGCTTTGCCATGAACTATAAATAGCTCTCCCTCATTCTTAAATTGCTTTGGTGAGCATAAAGCTATCAAAAAGCACCAAAACTTAACACAATTGTTAGAAATCTGATTGCAAGGGTCCCTAACATGTTAATCGAGTTAAAAGGTAATAATTACTACTCAAGGGTGTTTAAAAGAGCTAATTATAAGCTACAAAATAGCATGTTTTGAGTAGTAATCAGCATGCTTATCTAATTAATTAGCAAAAATTATCAGAATTGGGGATAATTAATTATCATACACATCTTGTATACAATTCCTAAAAAGAAAAATGTAAATATAATTACAATAAATAGCAGGGTGGTAGCAAAAATAAATTTTGAAAAAGATTTTTTATGTAGGGGTTTCGCCAATTCCCCAAATTAATATACACAAATTTAGCCTAAAATTGTCTCATTTATTTGGGACCACAAGCTTTGATTCGTGTTTTGTTTAAAACCAAAATTTTTGTTGAAAATTGAGAGGGATGCAAACCGACTAAGATATGGTTGCATGTTATTTTTAAATAAAAAAGAGATTTTGATTCTAGAGGCTTTAAATGAACAATAAAAATTTCTTAAAAGGTTTTTTTTTTTTTTGAGAAAAAAAGTTTTGTTTTAAAATAAAAGAAATTAATTTTTAAAATAAAAAAAATAGAAAACAAAATATCAATCAAAACAAAAGGAAATAAAGATCACGAAATAAAGGATTTAGAAAATCTTGTCAATTAAAGTGGTGAGGGTAAAGGCCAACCTTCATGGGTTTTCCAGTGGCCCTCAAAAAAAAAAAAAAATTGACCAACAATCACTAAGGCAACAAATTTATGACTTCCTAAACCAACAAAATTATCATCCAAAAAACTAACATTTAGATTTCAAGAAACACATGATTAATGACTAGAATTAAACTAATTGGAATTAAAAAATGTAGACTTTACCTCACAGGATCAATTAAACTAAAGAATCAAGATTGATAACACGTTCAAATTAAAAATAAACTAGAATTTAAATTAATTGGAATTAAAAATATAAACTTTACCTTACAAGACCAATTAAACTAATAGATTTAAGATCAATAACTCATTCAAATTGAAAATAGACTAAAATTAAACTAATTGGTATTAAAAATATAAACTTTACCTTACAAGATCAATTAAACTAATAGATTTAAGATCAATAACTCATTCAAATTAAAAATAGACTAAAATTAGACTAATTGGAATTAAAAATATGAATTTTACCTCACAAGATCAATTAAATTAAAGAATTAAGATCAATAACGTATTCAAATTAAAAATAAACTAGGATTAAACTAATTGGAATTAAAAATATAAATTTTACCTCACAAGATCAATTAAATTAAAGAATTAAGATCAATAACATATTCAAATTAAAAATAAACTAAAATTTAAATTAATCGGAATTAAAAATATAAACTTTATTTAAACTTTCATGTAGATTAAAATAAACTAGCATAGAACTAATGAATTGCAATCATAAAAGAGAGACATTTAATCTAAGAAAAATAAAAGATTGTTCAAAATCGAGATTTAAAAGAATTTATCACAAACAATTAATTAAACCAATCAACTAAAACCCAAACTAAAAAAAAGAAATACTGTATCAAAAATTGAAAACTAACCTGTATTGTATCGAAAAAAATACTCTCGTGATGTGTCCTCTCTAGAAAAGATCACCCTTGTATATGAATTTCCGCTCCAAAAGAAAAAGTCTCCTCCCTCAAAAGCCCTTGTCCTTCTCCGTGTCTCCTTCTCTCTCTATTCTCTCTCCCCTTTTCTTTTTTATGTGGTAGCCTCCCTTTATATGGAATATTCTATTTCCTTTTTCCTTCTAACGCACGTGGATGGCCTCCTCTAAAAAAATCTTTTTTCTCTTCATGTCCTCCTTTCTTATATGGCAGCCTCACTCTCATATTTCCTTTCCTTTCCGAAGATGCACGTGATATAGGAAGGTGCATACATGTGGCTCACATTGGGGACTTCCCTAAGATGCAGCCCGCGTCTCATTTGGTAAGTGGACTATGCCTTTCCCAAAGAGATAAAAAACTGGGCTGTTTCTTTGATTAAAAAAATGTAGACTGCTACTCCCCAAAGAGATAAAAATCGGGTTGTTTTCTTGATTAAAAAAAATTGTGGACTGCTACCCCCTAAAGAGATAAAAAACCTGGGTTGTTTCTTTGATTAAAAAAAATGTCGAGTGTTATTCTTATCTTTTTCCCTTTTGGAGGCTTGTATTTTGATTTTTATATAGAAAGTTCTTTTCCTTTTGTAACTGAAAGTGATGTTTTAATTGGAAAGTGGTATTTTAACTTTTGTGGAAAATGCTTTTCTATTTTATATACATCATAATTCCAAAAAAATTAAAAAAAAATACTAACAAACCTTTTTAAAGGTAATAATAATAATAATAACTTATCAAATTGGTATAAACGAATATATATATTAAAAAAACTTAACTTACCAAATATATATATATATATATATTAAAAGCACTTTAAGAAGATAACCAAATAAAAATAAATAAATACAAAAAATACAAAATAACTTACTAAAACATTTATTAACGTACATATTAGTAAAAACATTTTAATAGTAATAATAATAGTAATCATAAAAAGAGATAAGATAATTGATCACATGCAATTTTGTAAAAACAAATAAATATATAAAAGTAAACAAATAGCTAAAACAATATAATAAATAAATAAATAGATAAATGAATAAGAAATCAAACTCATGCAAGTGTTAAGAAATACAAATCATGCGAACTATGCAAGTCATACAGGAATTATCTAAAAGGTAACATAGGTGGGTCAGGATGCCTAAGTGGACCTAGCAAACCAAAATGAGCCTAGATGTTCCTAAATGAGCTTAGGTGAGCCTAAGTGGGTTAAAGTAGACCTAAGTGAGCTTAGGTGAATCTAAGTGGGCTAGGTGTACCTAAGTGGGTCAAGGTGGACCTAAGTGGGCTTAGGTGAATCTAAGTGGGCTAGGTGTACCTAAGTGGGCCTAGAGTGAGACTAGGTGGGCCTAATTAAGTCTAACCTGAAGTGCACTTAAGTGAAGCCTAATCTAAACTTGAAAGGCAGCCAAGGTCATAATGTGGAGCCGGGTAAACCCCTCAACCAAAGTCTCCAAAGTAGCTCAGAGAAGGTAAGCTACATGAGTAGTAATGGGCCATCAAGAGATTACTGTGGAGCGCTGAAAATGAATTTAAAGACATGTGCTAAAGGGACGAAATTGAGGGTCTACATACACCCGTAGACCACTACTTATGTGCAAAGACCATCACGTTCAGTTTGCTCAATTGGGTATGCCTTTGAGTCGAGCTTTTCAAAAGCTCATGGAGGGTGAGTTATTGACTCCATTGGCACCCAAGCTAGTACTTTAGATTAGACTTACACTGTTCTTATCATCAAGGACAAGGGCATGACACAGACCACTATAGTGCTCTGAGACATGCTATTCAGGATTTGATAGACTAGGGTTTGGTTAACTTAGGACAGCCAAGTGTAACCACTAACCCTCTTCCCACCCATTATACACATGCAATGTCTCCACCTCCAGGAGATATCCATCACATAGACCTTATAGAGGATGATAGTATACATAGGTTAAGTTGGGATGATAGATTACCGGAGCCAATTGTTTTGCATGACAGTGGTGAGGTTAGTGGGGTTTCATTGGGTCCTTAGGTTCCCACACCATTCAGTTTGATCCCAAATGGGGTGTCGTTCCAGATGACTTATTCTACACCTTTGGTTATCAGACACCATGATACCTTTATTTAGAGAGAGGATGATGAGGTTTTGAGACAATTACAGAGCACCCAGGCTCATATTTTTATTTGGAGTTTATTAGCATCATCTAGTACTCATAGAGATGTTTTGATTTGAGCCTTGAGTCAGATTACGATAGAGACTACCACCATTCTAAAGGGGTTGATTCATATGATGACAGCTGGTAGGGCCACTTGCATTGTGTTTTCAGATGATGATTTGCCACCTGAGGGTTTAAACCACATATGCCCTCTATATATCATAGTTGGTTGTTCAGGCCACAAAGTTCCATCTATCCTATTGGACAATGGCTCAGCCCTAACGTCTGCCTTTAACCATTGCTACAGCCCTTGGTCATTCTACTTAGATAGTCAAAGTATATGATAATACTAAGAGGGAGGTTATGGGTACCTTGGTAATTGATTTACAGATTGGTTCAGCCACATTTTCTACTCTGTCGTAGGTTTTAAGGATTCATACATCTTTTAACTTGCTATTAAGCCAACCTTGGATTCATAGAGCTGGAGCTATCCTTTATTCTCTTTCATCAAAAGATGAAGTTCATTCATGATGGGTAGGTCATCACTGTATAGTCTACCAGAGATATGTTTGCCTCTTCCGAGCCAATACTTCAAATTAATCACAGTGAGGATGGCCTATTTCTGACTGAGTTTACTTTTGATGAGATATAGACGCTTGAGATTGAAGATTTTTGTAGAGATTTTGTAGTTATGTCATTTGATCAACATAGCATTACAATGGTTCTTGATATGATGAAGGGTATGTCTTTTTTACCTGGCATGAGGTTAAGACTATGTCAGTAGGGACCTAATGAGTTTATAGCTGCCATTGACCATGATATGACATTTGGACTTGATTTCATTCCTATTAAGGCCGATTATCAATACATGGCGCAATTACGCAAAGAGAGAGTAAGGGCTCGATTGTCTCACACACCATTTGATTATCATATTCAACCCTATAGGATGAGTTGGCTGACTACTTTGTCAGAGGAACAAAGATTTGACTTCGTCTAGAAGAAAGTGATAGTGTGGTTCATACAGATAGAGAGATTAAGCTTCGACATCTATTTCACTGG
>JBAPGN010001976.1:0-77153 GCA_037355405.1 Vitis amurensis | reverse complement strand
GTTGCTATAATTTAGTAATAACCCAAATTAAAGCTCAATTATCTTATAGATGTTAATATATATTTGACTCACTAGTAGTTGACATAGTGTTTATTTTTTTTAACATTTAAGTTTGTTAAATCAATTGGGAAAGAAAAAAAATTTACAAGACATTAATGACTAGTAAAGGAAAAAAAATTGTACAAAATAACCACTGGAATGATTGCAAAAAGCAAAAGTGCTGGTTGGTTGAATACCAAATAAGGGAAGAAAAATACAAATAAAATGGTAAAAGTGATAAGGGGAAAAAAAGGCTTCAAGAATGGGCAATACTGATTCAAGTAGGGTAGTGGTGCATGTGATTACACCCACTTAATTTCAAGGGGTAAATGGATTACGAAAACTAATTGAGAAATAATTGAAAAATGGAAAAGAGCATATCTCAATGTTGACAATGAATGCCAAGGTAGAATACAAGAGTGTGAAAGCAAAAGGACAATGGTTGTTTTGTTAGAATTTAGAGTGCCCACCTTCCTTCCTAGAAATTTCTTGGTTCCTTCCTCAACTTCTAATTTTATGATTCCTTTTGATTAGAATCCGTTTTTTTTCTCCAGCTTAAATACTTTACCTCCGCAACACCTTTCACAGAGGCAAAATTCAATTGAAGATTGTCTTATAGTTTTGACATACACGCAGCTTGGCTGGCAATGGCTTCCACATGCGCTCAAATGGCATCTGATTCTTCTCCTTCTGACCTTGGATGGACTTATGACGTGTTCTTGAGTTTTAGAGGGAAAGAGACCCGTTACAATTTCACTGATCACTTATATAATGCTTTGGTTGGAAAAGGCATTATAACTATCAGAGATGACCAACTTAAGAGAGGAGAAAAAATTGCGCCAGAGCTTCTAAATGCTATTGAAAAATCAAGATCTTCCATTGTTGTTTTCTCAAAGACTTACGCTGATTCAACGTGGTGCCTAGACGAGCTTGCAAAGATCATGGAGTGCAGACGGGAATATAGTCACATAGTATTGCCAATTTTCTACCATGTGGATCCATCGGATGTACGTAACAAACAGAGAGCTTTGGAGAAGCATTCACCAGGTATGAAGAAACTTTGAAGAACAAGGTACAAAGTTGGAGGGAGGCCTTGACTGAAGCAGGCAATCTTTCTGGATGGCATGTAAAAGAGGGGTAATTTTAATATCTTCTTTTTAGCTTTTATTTATGAATTATGAGTAGCTTTCATTTATAAGTGCTTAAATTTGAGTCTCATAATTATAAATTATTGCACTTGTCATGGGTTTGATTCAGCTACTACTTAAGGATGCTTTGTTTGCAAAACTTTTAAATTGCCCTAAATCTAAATTTAGGATGTTTTAAAGAATTATTGCTAATATTCAATTTGGAAAATAAAATATCAATAAATCTAAGGGTTATTTGATAAAAAGGGTCTTTAAAACCTCAATTTTTGGCCTCATATGGATGAAAATGCCCTCATTATTTTCTTGTAAAAATAATCATCTTTTTTAAAATCTATATGTAAATACTTGAAATGGTAAATAACATTTATATTAAAAATGAGTTACTTTTCAAGAAAAAAATATGGGAAGAGCTAGATTTACAGTTTGGGAATTATTTCATTCATTTTAATCAAATATTTCTAAATTTAAATAGCTTACATACCAATTATATTTTTCTTAAAATAGAATAAATTAGTTGATTATTTAGAATACTTGATGCACGACTAATAATCTCGTGACACACATACCTCATACTTGAATATTTCTCGAATTATATAAAATAATAATAATAATAATAATTATTATTATTATTATCATCATCATTTATAACTTTATAATCGTAAAGAAGTCCATATGATTCCAAATATAAATATTTCATCAACAAATCGAAAATTAAATTATCAAAAGTATATGGTTTAGGTTTGACCTTGAGTTCTTCTTCTTGCTCTATGTTTGTTTTTTCTTTTTCTATTTTTTTTTTTTATGTTTCTTAGTATTTCATAATTTGATAAATAGGCATTCCTATACAAGATTTGAAATAAAATATAACACAACTTTTGAGAAATTAATTTAGAAGTAAAATCAATTTCTATAAAGTTAAACAAATTGTTGGATCTATATTAATTACGTAATTAATATCCACTATTGATTATTGAAAAACTTTGGGTTTTTCATAATTCTATCCAGAATAGTTCCATAAAAGATGTTAAATATCCAATTTAAAGAATTAAATGTAAAATCAAACATCTTTAATCAATTTATAATACAACATATTAATAACAAACAAATAAACAATTAAGGTCCAAAATAGTAAAGAGTTTGATAAATTTGGTAATGGAAACCTTGAATATTATTAAGGTGAAAAAAAGAATAATAAATATCCTAAAATTAAGGGAAACCAATATTATTTCCTAAAACTAAGATAATAAAATATTGTTAATATTTGATTGCTCTTAATTTATGAAAATATGGTCAGATTCCTATCTTGATTCTATATATCTATTTAATTATTTTCATTTTGTCATCCTTGATTCTATGCATTCTATCATTATTCCCATTTTGCCATTCTTGATTCTTAGCATATGCTTAATTATTTTCATCCTATCATTTTTAAGTCTATGCATCTAATAGTTGGATTTTTATTTTGCAATAATTAAATTGTAGAAGTTATGAAACTCAACCATGTGGTCAATGGTGGAGTTAGAAGTTCATATTGAGGAGAGAGCGATATTTAAAGTACAAAATTTTAAAATGAATAAATATTAACCTATTTTTATATTTAAATTATAAAATTTTAAATTAAATCAATGTTAACATATTTTCATATTTTAAAAGGCTTGTATATATAACTTTTTAATGATAGGGTTAACTAAAATCATATAATATAACCAGATGTTATAACAGAATTTTAACAAAATCTAACTTACTAAATTATAGGCATGATTAGATAAAAATTCAAATAAACAAAATATTTTAAAATTCTAGTAAATTTTTAATTTTTTACAAAAGTAATTTTTATTAGAAAATTAATTTGATAAATCAAAAGTATAAGTTTCACTAATCTTTATAGTTGAAACAAAATATTAAAAAAGATTTTCAAACAAGTGTTTTATATAAAATTTTGGAAGCTCTTTGAAATAAAAATATTTTATAAAGATTTTATTTAAAATATAAGTGAATTAAAAGAAATTTAGGGTAATTTTAATAGAAAGTTAACTAAGTCGAAGTATATATAGTTCATGTTTTGATTTTTCTTTTCATTGTCTTGCATATATGATTCTAAAAAAAAGTGCTTAAATATGCAAATGAAATTTCAGTTGTTATTAAGACACCAAAAATCATCAAATTACCTTGATGTTTCTTACCATTTATTGTTCATCTCACCATGTGTTCTTCTCTAACTTACTTCATAATTACTAGGTATGAATCAGAGTATATCAAGAATATTACTAGCATCATCGCCAATAGAATATTGAATTGTAAACCCTTGTCTGTTGGGGATAATTTAGTTGGAATGGATTCCCATTTTAAAAAAATAAGTTTGGGACTGAGTATGGAGTCAAATGATGTTCGCATGGTTGGGATATGTGGAATTGGCGGAATAGGTAAAACAACCATTGCTGGATATATATATAATCAAATTTCTTGGGGATTTGAATGTAGTAGCTTCCTTGAAAAAGTCGGAGAGGCTTACAAAAATAAAGGTCCACTTCATTTGCAAAATATACTTCTTAATGATATCCTAGAGGGAGCAAATCAAAAGGTAAGCAATTCTCTCCAAGGAGCCAATGTGATAAAAAAAAGTCTTCCCCTTCGAAAGGCTCTTATTATTTTTGATGATGTTGATGATCTGGAACAAATAGAATCTTTAGTTGAAAATCGTGCTTGGTATGGTAAAGGAAGTAGAATCATCATCACAACTAGAGATAAACAATGCATAGCTAAGCTTAATGTGGATTACCTATATGAGGTTGAAGAACTAAAGGGTGATGAAGCACTTAAGCTCTTTAATCAAAATGCCTTTCAACCAAATCTTCCAAAAGAGGATTTTAAAATTCTCTCATATTGTGCGATAGATTATTGTCGAGGTCATCCATTAGCTTTGAAAGTTTTGGGTTCTTTTTTATATGACAAGACAATAGGTCAATGGGAAAGTGAACTACACAAATTGGAAAAAGAGCCTCAAGTGAAAATTCAAAATGTGCTTAAAATAAGCTTTGATGGATTAGACCTTACACAAAAGACGATACTCCTTGACATCGCTTGTTTTTTTCAAGGTGAAGATAGAGACTTTGCTTCAAAAATATGGGAAAGTTCTAAGTTGTATGGTGAAACAAATATAAGAGTTCTATTGGATAAATGTCTTATAACTATTGCACACAATAGGATATATATTCATGGTTTGATCAAGAAAATGTGCAAGAAAATTGTTCAAGAACAACATCCTAAAGACCCTAGCAAATGGAGCAGATTATGGAATCCAGATGATATCTATTGTACATTTGAAAGTGAAGAGGTAAGAATCAACTATTTAAATTCAATAGCTTACTTAAGCTCATTTGGGAGATAAAAGATTTAATAATATTTTTTCTTAAAAAGTTAGGATTTTTACTATTTGTTTTCCCTGATTCTTCAATCTTGTTTTCCAGGGGATGGAAAATGTTGAAACCATTTCTCTAGACTTGTCTAGATCAAAAGAAAAATGGTTCACTACAAAAATATTTGCCCAGCTGAAGAAAGTGTTTGCCAAGATGAAGAAACTTAGATTGCTCAAAGTCTATTATAGCCATGGTGTTGAGTGTAAAATGCATCTTCCTAAAGGCTTTAAATTTCCTCCTAATTTAAACTATCTTCACTGGGAAGGTTTAGTGTCTTTGCCTTCAAATTTTCATGGAGAGAAACTTGTTGCGATCAGCTTGAAGAATAGCAACATAAAAGAACTTTTGATAGGGGAGAAGGTATAATCATTATTTAATTTCTTTTTCTTTTTTTTTTTCATGCTAATTTTCAAGTTCATGGAAGTTTTTTATTAAAAAAAAATGTATTTTGCTATAGTGTCTTGCAGAATTGAAGTTCATTGATCTAAGTAACTCACAACAGCTCATCAAAATACCAAAATTCTCAAGGATGCCAAAATTGGAGATACTTAATCTTGGAGGTTGTGTAAGCTTTTGCAAACTTCATTCATCTATTGGCACATTTTTTGAGATGAAATTTTTTAGGGTGCTTAATTTTGGAGAGAGTGGAATTAGAGAACTCCCAAGCAGCATTGGGTCCTTGACATCTCTTGAAATTCTTTGTCTCTCAAAGTGTTCAAAGTTTGAGAAATTCCCTGATAATTTCTTTGTGAATATGAGACGTTTAAGGTTACTTGGGTTATCTGATAGTGGTATTAAAGAACTCCCAACCAGCATTGAGTGCTTAGAGGCTCTTGAAGTGCTGTTGCTTGATAATTGCTCAAATTTTGAGAAGTTCCCTGAGATCCAAAAGAATATGGAAAATCTAGTTAGGCTTGATCTAGAAGATAGTGGTATTAAAGAATTATCTTGCTTGATAGGTCATCTTCCCCGACTTCGATCCTTACAATTGAGCAAATGCAAAAACTTGAGGAGTGTTCCAAACGGCATTTTACAGTTGGAATCCCTGCGCATCTGCTATCTCATTGATTGTTCAAATCTGATCATGGAGGATATGGAACATTCAAATTCTTTACGTGAATCAGCTATAACAGAGCTGCCATCATCAATTAGGTTGGACTTGAGCAATTGTGAGAACCTTGAGACTCTTCCAAACAGCATTGGTATGACGTGTGTTAGTGAACTTCTTGTTCGTAACTGTCCAAAGCTCCACAAATTGCCCGACAGTCTGAGAAGCATGCAGTTAAAACAACTAGATGTAGGTGGTTGCAATCTGATGGCAGGAGCAATCCCCGATGATTTATGGTGCTTGTTCTCATTGAAATACTTAGATGTGAGTGGAAACAATATTGATTGCATACCTGGTGGCATCATTCATCTTTCTTGGTTGCATACCCTTAAGATGAGTCACTGCTTGATGCTTAAAGAAATTCCAGAGCTTCCATCAAGTCTAAGACTGATAGAAGCATATGGTTGTCCACTCCTGGAAACTTTATCAAGTGATGCAAAGCATCCACTCTGGTCCTCTCTTCACAACTGCTTAAAATCACACATTCAGGTATGAATTTTACATATGGCACTTATTTTATTTTATTTTTTAATGAAGGCATGAAATTTACATGCTGTTTTTATACAGGATTTTGAATGCCCAACACATTTTGAAATTTACATCCTCTTGAAGCACCAGCATGTAAGAGTTGTCATTCCAGGAAGTAGAGGAATACCAGAGTGGATAAGTCATAAGAGTATGGGAGATGAAATAAAAAATAGATCTCCCAAAGAATTGGTATGAAGATAACAACTTCTTGGGATTTGCTTTATTCTCTCATCATGTTCCAGTTGATGATGACGATGACGATGGGGGTGGTACCCATCGATTGTTGATATCCGTTGGTGATCAATTTGGACACGTGAAGACGATAGACTTTATTCCGTATTGTAGTCGAGACATGAAGAATAGAACATTTGCAGATCCAGCATTGATGGTGGTCTATTTCCCTCAGATTGCCATTTCAAGTGAGTATCGATCCAATAGGTGGAACAAGTTTAGGACTAGATTTTCGGCCCTTTCGTATGGCGGCAAGGGAGCTTTCAAAGTGAAAAGTTGTGGGATCCATCTCATATATGACCATGGCCAAGATCACCCTCAACAGAGCCTTCAACTATTCAATGTCAAAAGAAGCCATGATGATACAGAGGATCACCCACATGTCTAGTTTCCAGCTCCCTCCGCCAAGGTACATCTTTTCTCTTTTTCATTTGCTTAAGGTTAAAATATTTATTAGAATTAGTGAAAAAGAAGTATCCAGACAACTTCTAATAAGGTTAAATGACCTCTTTTTTCTTTTCCTTTTTTCCTTTTTCAAGCTTTGATTTTAACTGTTTATTCATAACTATACCAAAATAAAAAAACTTCCTTTTTAAAAAATATGTGAGTATTTATTCTGCCTTATCTTTAAAATAAATTATTGAATTTAGAACCACGAAACCATATTTAAATTTTAAAAGTTAAAAGTATCCAACTTAGATAAGTATAGATACTAAATGGATTTTATAAAATATTTTTTTTTTTTAAATTTTATTTAATGCTTATAAATTAATTTTATTTAAACCCTAATATATATTATAAAAATAAATTCTTAAAAGTGGTCTTTTTTGTATTTTATAGTTGATATTTTAGTAAATATTTTTTGAGGTGGGATATCTTCCATTTGATTTTGAGATTTATTAAATGTTTAGATTTTAAAATTTCATTGAGTTAGTTATTAATTTATAAATAGCTACATAATTATTTAAATTATATTCTATATAATTTCTTTTATAAAATTTAATTTTATTTAAATATTTTATATTTTATTAAATAATTGTTTTAGGGGTGGTTGTTTTATACCTAAAGTTAAGCAACTAAGTCAATTAAAAATTTAAATATATGTACATATATATATATATATATATATATATATATATATATATATATATATATATATATATATATATATAAAAGTTATAAGCAACACAAATAACTATTTTAAAAATAATATTTTTATATATTTAAAATTTTAAATTCATCTTAACATAGTTTGATAAGAGATTAACAAGCTAGAACCATATTAACGGGTTATTCTTCAACTTGACCCATTTATTAATGAGATTAAAGATTAAACGAATTGTATTGTGATAAAAAAAAAAGTGGTATTTATATCAAATCATTTTGATATGATTATTAAATGAGTTATATTTGAGTTGAATAAATTTTAATATTCTTAGACTATATTTGGTTCCTAGAAAATTTGAAGGAAATATAGGGAAAAAAAACCAAAGAAAAAAGTAAAAGGAAAAAAAAGTGAAGAAAAAAATAAATTAAAAGTTGATAAATTATTTATAACTAATTTAAAGCTTAAATAATTTAAAAATATATATATTTCTAACTAGTTTTAATTATATTTTATTTTCTTTGATATTTTTTATAATACAACCAAATATGTGGAAATCATTTTATTTTTTTAATATTTTTCGGGAACAAACATAACCTTAAAATAATTTAAAGCTCCGAACACCCCTACAACAAATTTCATGTTTGCTACCATAAATTTTTATGAGAAAAAGAGATTTTTGCAACAATTTTATTTTATGTAAAAAATACATTTTTTTAGAGATGAAATTTATATTTATGCAAAATATTATATTTAACAATATCCAGACAAAAAAAAATTATAAGATTTTGATATGAATTTTATCTTGAATTACATCATATTATAAGTTAAGCCTAATTTGAATTAATTTAATATTAATTTCACACTAAATAATTAAAGAAAAAAAAAGGGGGTCACACCATATTATAATTTAAAATTTTTTTTTTTGAATTTTTTTTTCCAAATTAGAGTCAACTTCCAAATATCGATGGGAAATTCTATATGAAATTTTGTTTAAGAACAATAAAATTAAAATAAATTTTAATTCTAAAATCATTCTGTTAATTTTGATTTTTTTTTTTTCAGGCTCTCAGCTAGGCGCTCCTCTCTCTCCCATCAACTTTGGTTTCGGTCTCTCCTCTCATCGTTGACGAATCACAAACCTCACCGGCGCAATGGGCAATGAAATATTCCTGTTGCCGAAAACGCTGATTGGTCGGAGATTAAAGCCGTAGATCAACCAGAATCTCACTGAAGAAACCTACAGAAAAAAGAGCATCCTTGAGACTGCGAAAACAAGTTCGAGAAGACATTTTGTTAGTTTTTTTACCTTTATTTTGTTCAATTTCCTGTGATAATCTGCCTCTGTCACTGATTTTCAGTGTGAAATTTACGTTTTCTAGGTTTAGATGTTCTTCCTTAGCTTGATTGAGCACACGCTGCAATTGCGGCCTCATCTTCTGGACCTTCCCCTCAATGAAGCCGTCAAAGGAGAGTTTGAAAGTCTCTTCTTAGACAAGGTCTGGAGATTGAGCATTATCTTTGCGTTTTTCATTTGTTTATTGAGATTTCGAAGCATTTAAGGGGACTGAGAAGAATGTCTTGTGACGATATGAGGTCTACTGATGGTGGTTTTGTCTGGTGCTTCTATACTTAATCTAAAATTTCGTCTTCACACATTATCTATCTTGTTCTTTGATGCAAGTGTATTTCTGACAGAGTCTAATTATTATTTTTCCTTTTTATTGATGTTTGGTTTCACTCCTTAAACGGAAATGGAATGACTGTGGTTTCTTTCCTCGACTGCAGCCAAAATTGATGATTTTGAGCGGATTCGCCCACAAGAACTGAATGAACAAAATAGAGAAGCCTTAGTTGCTGAGAATAATCTGGTACTCAATCATCATGTTTCATCTTTTCTTTCCTTTTCTTAACTTTTATATGTCACTTCAGTTGGTAATTTTCATTCTGGTGGAACCCTGATAAACCATTGATAATACCAAAAATTATAGTTGAAATCCTGGGAAACTATGAATTAGTTTTTAATGATGGCAACAGAGGAGAGACAATGGGGAATTTTGTAGACAACATCTAGGTTTCAGGCATGAACTGCAGTTCTATGGGCTTGGTTCTACTTGTCCTGTACTAGAGTGAAGGTTCTATTTTTTTTTTTTCCAATTACTGGATCAAATAGGACTTAAATAAGTGAAATTCGGGTGTGATAATGGAAGCAATATAGTTATTTAGTCTTTTCTTTCTTTCACTTCTGGGTCCCTGACAATGATATTCATTGATGCAAAAAATGAAGATCCTTCCAGTCAATGATATGGATCTTGCATTGCACAGCCTTGTCAACAAATATGACAAAATGTCTTTCTATTCTTGTGTTCAATATAATCTGGAAGAGACACATGTAAGTACTCCATATTATGTCTTCAAATTTCTGTGGCAATATCGCAGACAGTTTAGGTTGGTTTTTAGTTATACCACATCTATATGGTATGAATTTGTTTTAATGTAACAATTGTAAATATATTTAAATGATTTTGAGTTGTTTGTGGATTTATCTGATGTATGTAAGATACTATGCTTGTGGTTCATGGTTGGTTTTTCTATTTGGACAGAGTAAAATTGCTCATGATTCAAGATTTAATTCTTAAAGTTGGAGAGTGCTTGGAGGCAAGAAGCTTATTCTATTCTCTTCTTTCCTTTTTAATTATTGTAAGGGTTCAATATTTCCTAGTGTTGTCTAATTGTCTCCTAGGTGACTTCTTTCCCTTTCTGTAGGCATTATTAAGTATATATATAAGCAGTGATTTTAAATCTAAAACTTAATTATACTATTGCCCTTTTGAGTAGTTAGGATTAAGACTTCTTGAGTAAAAGAAGGAATCTCTCTACTGTACTCTTTCTTCCCCACTCTTCCTTTCCCTTAGGACATTGCTTTGCAGAAGTAGCATTTGTTATCCTCACTGACACTTGGTGTGAACCTGCTGCCTGCATAGCTTGCCTATATAGGCAATATATCGAGTGATTTATCACAACAGGATTTATCACAAAGGTATGTTTCGTTTTATAGTGATTTCAAACACAATATATTTCTGAATTTTATTTTACCTGCTTCCTATTCCCATTTACTCTTCCTTATGAGGTATACACCATTTGTCTCAACTTAAAACATGGCCTTCCATTGATATACAATAGTTTGGTTCATTGCAGTTGGTCCATTGATATAAAGTGTACCACCTTGCTGTAAATCCAGGCAACCATCAAAAATTTTAGCCATGTAAATGAAATTTTGTATATGATGGATAATTGCATCCTTACACCTTATTGTTTCAGTTCATTTATAACATAAAACTCGGGTATGGTCAATGAACTCACTTCATGAATTTTTGGTAATGCCCAAGCTCAAGCCTTTGAGTTTTAAGTCAATTATATAGAGACTGAAAAAGAACACTACTGCTTAAACCTTAAATTTGAGCTAGGAAAGCGTGAGCTTTAATTTTTGTTACATTGTAGACACTCCTAAAACTTGGTATTCTATTTCCAATGAAAGAGACAAAAGAGCACTACCATGCTGGAGCTTACTTTTTCTTAATAACTGGACTCACACATAAGCTGCTTTTTTCGCCCTAAATTCTGTATATTTAATTATCATGCAACAAGGCCAGAAATTACAAAGTAATTCCAACCATGGTTGTTTTTCCTTATTCATCTTCTCACATTTTCATTTTCAACCCAAAATAGCTAGAGATGATTATTTTCTTTGATTGCTTTCTCTTATATCGGGTTCCAAACGGTATGAAAAAACTTCTAGGCTTGCAAATACTTCTCTAAAATCTAATTTATAGTACTATTTTTTTTTTGATAAGCAAATGATATATATAAAAAGGCCAATAGCCACAAAGCATACAGGAAGTATACAAAGCTACCAACCCTCAAAAAACAACAAAACGAACCAAACCCTACTTGGAAGCTACCCACTCCAAGAAGCCTATGAGGGAATTCGACTCCATGTTAATGTACACTTTAGCCCAACCCCACATAATGTAAACAAGAGACGTTTTTAATTTCTGATAATCCAACACCCCCCCTTTAAAAGCTAACCTATTCCTCTCCTTCCATAAAGCCCAAAAAATGAATAACGGAATGACCTTCCACACTTCTTTTCTTTTCCTCCCCACAAAAGAGCCTTTCCAACTACTAAGGACCTCCTTTACAGAATACGGAAAAACCCACTGCACACCACACAACGCAAGAATGATATTTCCATAACCCTTTTGCCACTATACAATGAATTAATAAATGGTTGATCGTTTCCTCTTCACACCCGCACAAAAAACATCGATTAGGTAAGTGCCACCCTCTTCTTTGCAGCCTATCCAACGTGAGGACTTTCCCCACGTAGCTTCCCAAGCAAAAAGGCAATTTTGGTTGGGACTTTACCCACCCAAACATTGCTATGAGGGAATCCGGCCCATGAGAGTTTTCCAACAGCTTATACGCGTACTTCACTTTGAACAGCCCGTCCTCACCCTTCTTCCAACAGACCGCATCATCCTCCATAGTACATTATGAATCCCTCAACACGGGCTAGAATATTGCCCACCAAGCCCACCTCCAGTCATTCAAATCCCTTAAAAGCCCTAAGATCCACCCTCCTTCATCCGAATTCTGGTCCCAGCATTCCTCCACTGTGGCATTCCTATGGGCAGCCATGGAGAACAGGTCGGAAGTCTTGGGACAGCACACTGTTTACCGCACCAACGATCAGTTCCAAAACCTTATTCTACTACCTTTTCCACCTTAAACCCCATATTTTCCCAACACCAAGTGGATTCCTTCAAGATCTCCTTCCAAACACCAACACCAAACGCCCCGTTTGCCTTCCTTGTCCTCCATCCAAACACCTCTTTCCCATATTTGGCCTCAATCACTTTTTTCAAAGCTCCTCCTTGGCACACGCGAATCTCCAAATCCATTTGCCTAGGAGAGCTTTGTTCAAGAGGTAATTTTCCTTAGCCCCAAACCTCCCTTCTCTTTTTCCATACACACCGCCTCCCATTTAACCAAATGACACTTGCTCCCCCCATTAGCTCCACCCCACAAAAAATCTCTTTGAAGTTTTTCAATCCTTCTTGCCACTGATTTAGGCATACGGAAGACCGACATTTGATACAAGGAGATGCTGGACAGCGTACTCTTTATAAGAGTGAGTCTACCACTTTGGATAGATATTGACGTTCCAAAGGGATAGTCTTCTCCTCGTTCTCTCCTCCACCCCATCCCAAGCGGAAACATCCCTATGAGGCGCCCAAGCGGCAATCCCAAATAAACAGTAGGCAATTGTCCCACCCTACACCCAATTTCAGCCGCCATTTCCAACACCCCATCCACCTCCCTACCGGAATAAACCATGCTTTTGTCCAAGTTAATCTTCAGCCCCGAGGCAGCTTCAAACCAAAAAAGGACCCAGCCCAAGTGCAAGAGAGCATCTTTCTTGGCTTCACAAAATATAATTGTATCGTCCGCGAAAAGGAGATGAGTAACTTTAACAGCCTGCTCTCTACCTCTCCAAATTCTGCAGCCCTTGATAAATCCCCTTCAGCCGCCCTAGTGATGAGCACACTTAGAACTTCCATTCCCATGATGAATAAGTAGGGGAGAAGGGGATCCCTTGCCTAAACCTTTTGTGCGTGAGAAAAAACCAGCAGGGGACGCCGTTACACAGCACTGAGTTTTGACAGTGGAGATACAAACCCACATCCATCCTTATCCATTTTGAATCCCAAAACCCTCTTTGCATGACCCTTTATCAGAATTGCCATTGATACTATCCGTACGCCTTCTCAATATCCTATTTAACAGACTAACTTTCCTCACCCCTCTTTTTGCCAGGAATCTATCACCGCATGTTGCTTATATAGGGACCCATCAAGATCTGTCTCCTTTGATTAAGAACTCCCACCAACGCATTCTCGCACGCAGGGGGGGGGGGGGGGGGGGGGGGGGGGGGGGGGGGGGGGGGGGGGGGGGGGGGGGGGGGGGGGGGAACGGCATAAATTCGGGCGGACTATAATATAGTGTAGAGCTGCGCCGCTCAACTCGCAAGAACCCGCCCGCCCGCCCCGCCCCCGCCCTTTTTCATAGATGAGGCGGGACCCAGCCCCCCCCCCCCCCCCCCCCCCCCCCCCCCCCCGCCCCCCCCCCCCCAAGAAAAATTTCCGGCGGCGTCGTCCGCCGTGGAGAGTAAACGACGCCGCCGCCAGAGAGGCGATGTCACCGAACTTTATGATCCTATTGGCCCCACACTCTTGGCCATAATTTGATAAAAGGCCTTCCAAGCAAGCCTGATTGGCCTATAGTCCCCCTAAATCCTCACACCCCTTTCTTTGAATCGAGCACCAAAAGTTGGTGATTCCAGACTCCGTTATGAAAGAGTTCTTGATCAGAAACCTCCTTGCAATAACCCCACAGATTCCTCTTGACTAATTCGCCAGCAATCTTTGCAAAAGCCTAATGTGAAGAGCCGTCCGGGGGCCCGCGGCTTTTGTACCCGTTCATCCCTTCAGGGCTGTGAACAGAATTTCATTCTCAGAAAAGGTAGCGCTCAATACACATCGCTTCTGAGGGACTGATCTGTTCATAAACAAACCCCCTATATCCGCCTTCCAGCCCGGACTTTCCGAAAGGAGCTGCTGATACGCATTAGCTATTCCTTCCCTCATATCTTGATCCTCTGTGAATCTCACCCCATTTATCCTAATTTTGGACATGGCATTGATTCTCCTATGGGCATTCTCCTATAGTACTATTGCTGACTTGCTTTTGAACTATTCTTTCCCCTTCATTTTCCAATACTATATATTCCTCTCTCTCTCTCTTTTTTTTTTTTTTTTTTTCTTTTTGATAAGAACAAAAACAACTCCTTCACAATATGAGCCAACTGATGTTCCATTTTCTTTCAAAAAATGGTTCCCTTAACAGCCATGCAAATTTTCTGCATAAAATAGACCATTTTCTTCAATATTGATTAGAAAGGTGAACTCCGGTGAAGTTTACATGTAAGGTGTGATCATATTATGAACTAATTCTCTTTTATCTTTATTTGCTATCTTCTTATTGGCCTTCACTTTTAACTTCTGTTTATCTTTTTTTTTCTTCTGGATTACAACCCCAAAAAATCTGCCAACCTGCCTACAAAAGAAAAGAATTGTTTAGTGGAGCCACATTGTGTGAAGTTCTATATTTGCTAATAAGTTTACTTCTTGTTCTTTGTTCTGACTAGGTAAAAAGGGAAAAAGAAAAACAATTACTGAGGCAGTTTTTTGTGGAGATTCTGGAACAAGTGCCTCAGTCTAGAATGATTGATTTGCTTCCTAGCTTCTTGCAAATTGCATTTCCTCTTTTTGAAGTTGATGGTCGTTTATATCCTGCAACCTTTTTATAGTTAAGGGCGAAGAACTATAATTGTTAGTAATAAAAAGATAACATGCAGAAACAGGAAAATCAGCTCAAACTAGCCCTACTAGCTCAAATCCCAGTCCTTAGCCCATTGACTCATATGATAGGCTTACATGATGTATCTACCTGCTACCTCAGACCTCAATGTTTGTTATACTAATGGGGCGCTTGTACTTAGACAAATGGAGTTGCTACTGTAGAAGCACGGTGGCTCAGACTGGTCTCAGAAACAACCCATCTCAGGATCAATTACCAAAGAGGAGGAAGAAGCAGTGGAGACCCTGTACACATTGGTAGGAATGTTCCCCAACAGTGATAAGACGGACAATAAGGGTGAATTGGTTGGCGAATCATCAGAATCAAAGCATTCAACTTTGCCAGAGGCGAGGGAGAGCCCTGCACCCACATTAGGTCTCTTCTTGATTTGCTATTGATTGCCTTGTTGAGGCTCTTCTTTTGTCTTTATTTGCTTTTTTAAATTTTTTGGGTTCTGGTTTGTTAAGATTTAATAGTTTATCTGATTCTGCAGTTTCATACTACCAAAGACATACTGTCAAAGATAGTACAAAAATGGTATACATCTTTTCCTTGAACGGATTTTCCCATTTCATAATTTTTTTGGTCATTGCTTAGAATGCAGAACATAGCTCTTGCATCTACTTCTGCATATTAATATTCTCATCATGCCTTAATCTTTGATTTTTGGTTGGAAGATCTGGTATTATGGCCCGGCTTGTCATCAACAGGGTTGCTTGGGACAGCAATTCATGGCCCTTCCTTGCAGTAATTTGCTTCCCTTCTCTTTGCTTCTCTCTCTCTCTCTCTCTCTCTCTCTCTCTCATCCTTCATTCATATTCGTGTTTCAGTTCTTCTTCTAAAACTCAAGCTTGGCTAGATAATGCTACTGGCACTACATGACCTAGTTCATTTGGAAATGGTGTCTCAACCGAAAAGGTAACCACCACTTGCTACTCTAGCTGATGCTTAAAAGTTCTGCAATATGAGCATTCATTCCCTTACAAGTTTTTATATATAATTTTTTAAGCATTTGATTGAGTTTATGTTGTGTTATTGAGTATACAGGTTTCTAGAGTTACAGTGCATAAAAAGCAATCATGGAAAAGATGTGCAGCTCATATGTTCACATAAGTCGTCTTATTTGGGATTTAAAAAATTCAGAGAGAAAGGAAAGGATTTCAATGCAGCGTAACCAATTGAGAACAGATGAAGAATCAAAGGAAGTAGTTTCTCTGGCAGGCAACAATCCCAGTGGCCTGAGAAATGGATTGAATGGAGTTGTTTCTGCTAACAGCATTGGTGGTTCAGCCATGGAGAAGAATTCAATTGAAGCTAGAAAAGGTATTTTTCTACAGCAGGGGCTCCATCAAGATTAGCAGCGGCCTCCTGCATCTGGGACCTACACTTCTCTTTGTCTAAGTACAGTAGCAACTCCATTTGACTAATGCTGGTGAGTAGTTCCATCTAAAATGTGTATATTTGGCTCCCAAATGTATAATTCTGCATCAGAATCAACAAATCACTTGGTTGATTTTCTTATCAGCATGAACAGTTCTCTTTCGCTTAGGTTCCAATAGTGAGCCATGGAAGATTGAGAAAAGAAGTCAAATTTACTGAGATGTTTTCTCTCAATTTGCAGGTTCTCCTGGAAATAATCTTACTCCAGTTGATCCCTGTCGTTATGAAAGGAACAATAGTAATGTGGATGCTCAATTGGATTTGATATTGTTTGGTTGTGTTTCAAGATAGAATTGATTGTATAAGGATAGGTGAATGAGACATGTTCTAACTTCAATGTTTAGTTGATGTTTTTGACAAGTGAATACTTGACCAATACAAAAGGTGTATATTGTTTAGAAAGTTGATGTTGAGTAAAAATTTGTTTCTATCAACCATTTCATTTGAAATGTTACTATTAAATTATTAAAAATGATATTTAAAATTGAAACAAGGGAGATGAATTAAAGGTTAAACATGTGATATGCATAAGATTTTTTTATTTAATTTTTTTTTGTAATAAAATATATTTCATCAAAAAAAAATTATATTTCATGGTAAAAGAGTGATCTTTCATCATGAATTTTTTTATGGCAAAAAAGTGACATTTTATTATGATTTAATTCCTTAATTTCACTTATAAATAATAGTGATTTTCTTTAATAGAGAGAATGAAAAAAGAACTTCATAGGGGAAAGAGGTTTTGTAGGAATAAAAGAAACACTTCACAAGAAAAAATCCCTAAAAGTCCAAGAGAAAAGTTATTTAGGAACAAGTTGTGTTAGACCCTTGATTGATCTTCAAGTTTAAGAAAATACTTCTATCATCATCTATTTGACTATGATCAAAATGATTGAATTAGAGAAAAATATCCTTTTATAAGGAATATTAACACAGAGATTATATTTTACAAGTATTTCAATACAAAAAAAAAAATTAAACCGACATTTTTCTTGGAGTTTTGCTTATTTTGTAAGACTTTAAAAAATTGTGCGTACGAAAACCTATTAATGAAATAAATTCATTATTCTCCGTGTTTCAATTTTTTTCTCTTGTGGTTTTATTTCTTCCTTGATTTTACAACATTATTAATTTTAATTCTTTTTTTTTTCTTTCACTTTTTATTTTATTTTTAACCTCTAATTTTTTTTTCCAATAAACCAACACACCAAAATATTTCCATCAAAATTTTTAAAAGCCAAATATAAGAAAAGTAAAATACAATGTATTAAAGACTGTACTTGACCAATTTAACTTTGGAAGCAAGGATAAAATTTCAATTTTGATGGATATATTGGTAACTTAATTTTACGTACGTATCGGGATTTATCATGAAATGTCGATGGTATTTTGACATATAAATATTGGTGAAGTAAAAAATTAATCAAAATTCATAAAAATGTTAGAAAAACTCTAAAAAAATAATATAAGAAGTAATAATATTGATATATGAAGAAATTGATATATAAATAATATAATTTATGATATTTTATAATAATAGGTAATATTTGAAAATGCATGTAATAGTAAAATAATAATTAATAGAATTTGAAAATAAATTTAATACTAAAATGATCATTTATAATATACGTATAATTATTAAATTTGTATTTAATTTATGATTTATGTGCTTTTAATAATAAATTAAATGGAAGTTGAAAATTAATAATTAAAATCAATATATTTATTAAAACTTTATTTTAATATTTTATTTTATATATATATAATTTAGGTGTAAGCATAAAATATATAAAATGTAAGCCTCATATTAATATGTAAGGCATGTTTACCACAGTAGTACATGGTTTAACATGATATAAATGTTTTTACCATTTCAAATATTTCCATGTAAATTTTATAAAAATAAGGATATTTTTATCAAATTGAGATTTTAAAAAAAAGACATTAAATTAAATTTTAAAAAAAAAAGTGGAAACACGAAAATTTCCGAATATATCTTCCTAGATTATTTTTGTAACCTTGAGTAGAACGGGTAGATCCGGTTCGGTT
Organism: Vitis amurensis; assembly: GCA_037355405.1. Classification (NCBI taxonomy): domain Eukaryota; kingdom Viridiplantae; phylum Streptophyta; class Magnoliopsida; order Vitales; family Vitaceae; genus Vitis; species Vitis amurensis. The sequence goes on along the minus strand of JBAPGN010001976.1, from coordinate 58,607 downwards.
TTTGGGTCGGAATACCAATCAACCGGTATTACCAGTGAACCAAGTGGCCCGATCCATTTTTCCTTAGCAGCAGGTCCCACGCGTCATTCAGCACACCCACTTTTGTTCACTACTTCAAAGTGGTGGGGCCCATTTTGAGATTTTTAACAAAAAAAACTCACTCACAGCCAAGGATAAAAATATCGGTAATTACAAATATATCGGTAGTTCGATTTTAATGATAAATCGGATATATCGACGGATATTTTGACACAAAATATCGATTGACCTAAAATTGATAAAAACTTATGAAAATATAAAACAACTTCAATCATTTACTCTGTTTGGTTGACATCACATCCCCAACAACTCTCATTCATTCCCATTTACACCTCATATTCTACCACCTATACACGTTGCACATCATAACAATTAGCTTTCACCCGCCCATTCCTCCATTGTAGTTAACCTGCCCATTCACTCTCAGAATTTCACCGCCATAATCATTAACAGTTACTATCGCTACAACACTAATAAGGTTTGCTTTTCATACTCCATTTCGTTATCGTTTTAACTTCATTCCTATTCTACACATTTTATTTTGGCTGTTTTGGCCACTCTTTTAGGAGTTGCATGAATTTATTTTTAAGCTATTTTTGGTTGGGTTGGATGCAATGATTCGATGCTTTTCATCTCTACCTTGCATCACCGAATTTTTAATTAACCTTTGACATGTAGTGCCATTACAAGCAGCAAACATCATGCCTCCTAAAAAGAAGGTTAGACATGGCTCAACGTCAACTACACCTGAGGAAGTCCTACACAACCCTTTCATGCCTCGCCACCCACCAGATGAGAATGAATGTGATAAGCTCATAGCAAAATGCCTAATTGCCATAAAGCCTGTCATACTGATTGATGGGTTTCAAGAACATGGTGTCGCTAAGTTACTTAACTTTTACAAGTTGAGACCATTTATACAACCAATGCAAGAATGTTATCCAACTCCTGTGTGAGCATTCTACTGCAATATCAGAAATGTTGACGAGGAGGAATATTCGTTTGACTCTTCATTCAAGGGGGTTGTTGTGCGAGTATCTCCATCTCTTATTGCACGCAGCTTCTTTCTGGAAACACTGAAGAAATCAATTAACGTTTCTAATCCAGAGATTGATATAAAGGCAATGTCAGACACAATAACAAAGGAATTATGTGACCATTCTTTTTAGTTGGGTATAGGCATTGAATGCAGATCTTTTCTACCGAAATACAGGATTCTAAGTCTGATATTGTTTCATACCGTCTTAAATAAGAAAGGTCATTGTAATGAGCTTACACTATATGTTCTACATATTTTGTTCCACATGGCATGTCGCCGTAAAATTAATTTGCCTGCAGTTATTTGCCATAACATGATTGAGACATGACATAATAATGTGAGCACACGTGCATTACCATATGGTTCAATTGTTTGTTTGCTTTTACAAAATGCAGGGTTGGATTTCAAGTCACTGTCTTAGGAGTCAATGCCGCACATGCAACCTATGTGCATGTAATGGTCGATGGACAAACAAACGGAAGCCTCTTCTTCACATAGGTCAAGTAAAAGTTCCCAACTTGGGGATATTTACGCAATGTGCAAATCAATGAACAATCAATTGAAGATTGTGCGTCAACAATGCAATCGTTCCATTGCAGTATGGAAAGCATTGCACCCTGATGCTCTGCCGCCTATGCCATTACAGATAGATGATGAGGAAAATGGTGATGATGATGGTGGAGATGAAGAAGACGAAGATGCATCGGCTGATGGAGAGGAGTAACCTTAGTTTCTGGCGCTCTTATAACTGAACGCATATGTGTGCGCAAAACAATTTCATGGATTCTGTAATAAGTTTTTAAATTCTTGTTTTGAGACAACTACTTAGCGCATTTTACTTTAACATTTTCTAATGCTTGTCTATATGCACGCTTTCATTAATCATCACTAAACTTTATACTCTCTTGCAACAATTATCAACAATCTATGCAATATTTATGTGTAATTATGATGCTAGTTATGATGTTGGTTTAAATTATTTTGAATTTGTGGATGAAATTTTGCCATTTTTCCCATCTTCGTAGGTAGTGTCTCTATATTTTAGGTTTTAACACATATGAAGCAATTGTCCATGCATTTTAGTACAATGTGAACGTCTAAGGCCAACCCTTTATGCTTTGAGCCCGCCTCCTCTGACCTTACTGGCCAACCCACTTGTCAGATAAACTCACTATGAAGGCATGTTGCCTGCACAAAGGGCATGCCTATCTTTTTGCTACTGCATAGAGAATAACTACGCTTAGGTTTTCACCCACTTACATGCATCTTATAGGAAAGTTGTGCCCTTATTTTGCCTACTGCACATGACATATGAATATAATGTTTTGACACATAGGCATGTTTGTGAAATAAATGGTGTGCCTTTAATTTGTATATTGCATATAACATAAGATTCCAATGTTATCATACCATTGGGGATGACTATGACATAAAGGGTATAACCCTAGTTTTCCTTCAAGCCCATTCCTACAAAAACATTGTCATTGCCTAAAACTTTGTCATCCATTGGTTTATATTATCAGTATTAGTCCCAATCATGTATACATGATTAATCACCTTAGTTTTAACTTCAATTTTTACAATTTTGATAAAGATGATACCACATACTGAATCTTATTTGGCATACAAATTTTTTTAGTAGTACATCTATATTACATGAAGGACTTAAAATCAAATTTAATTTTTCAAAATTTTGATATTATCCACATAAAAACAATGGTGAAAAGACAACCCATGATGAAAGGAGTTATGAAATGTTGATGTTTTGCCCAAAGCATTCCCTTATCCTTTTTATGTTCCATAAGAGTTGGGAGATTCACCTCATCTCCAAGGTTTGGCATAGATGTGCTTTTTGTATGGTTCCAACGTGGTTCATAGAACATCCAAGCTCATCTAGCCTCTTCAAACGTTTTGTACGACTTATACACATTTCCTTTGTACCCAACGCCTTGTTCTTGACATTCTAGTCACGAATTGTAAATAGTTTTTTTTCCAACAACAAAAACTACATAATATACATCATTGGTCATTCGTAATAACTACAAAATAAGAATAATTCATTTCAAATTAGGGTATTGGCATGAACAAAGTGGATTGACATGATTGCAAGACCTACGAATCATATGTTATAATATTTACATAAAACAAACGTTCAAACATAATTTTTAAACACATTCAACCACCACCTACCCTACCAAAGCGAACTATTTTCTGGTGTGGATTTGGTCAAGCAACGCTCCAAATTTTGCCTCCAAATGTGTGGTGCTCTGTAAATGTTTCACATATATAATGAACTATTTGTTGGCTCACCCATTTTATACACCTCTATCATGCATATAATTGATTATTCATCTGGTATAATTTACCTATGACAATGTCATTGGAGGTCGTATCTTCCTCTCAATCCCTTCACATCCATATGTGCGTCCACAACCTTGTCCTCGCTACTGATAAGACAATGGGATGTCATCATACACATAGGGGGAATATATTCCTTCCAAATAGGTTTCCATGCATAGCTGTTTGGTACATTAGACCTACATAGTGTAGGTAGAGAATATATTCCTCTCCAGACACTACAAGAAATAAGATTTTTGGTGACGGTTCCCAACCGTCACCAAATCTTATATATCTGTGACGAAAACATATTGTCACGGTCTTATGAAACCGTGACCAAGTGTCATAGTACAAGGCGTAGCTAAAAGTATTGGTCACGGTTTCCTAAGTAATTGTAACCGCATGATTTCTTTTTTTGTGACAACCATACAAAAACTATGACCAAAAGTTAAGAATACTTTGCTACTTATTAAGTTGATTTAGTCACGGTCAGGTAATAAACCGTGACTAAATGTATGTCTATAGTCACGGTTAATAAAAATGACTGTGACTAAATGTAATCTTATGGTCACGGTCAATGCCCTACCTGTGACTAAATGTAATCTTATGGTCACGGTCAATGTCCCTAACCGTGACTAAATGTAATATTATGGTCACGGTCAATGACCCTAACCGTGACTAAATATAGGTATATGGTCACGGTAATTAATTGATCGTGACTAATTGTTAGGTCTATTATGACAAAATGTACACTTATGGTCACGACTATTAATGACCGTGACTGAAATTAATCATAGGATGGCCGTTCTATCCCCAAATTTTGGTGACGGTTCATTACTGATCATGACTAGAAGTACATTTATAGTCACAATTTTTTAGTGGCCGTGACTAAATTTTTTTTATATTTGGAAATTGGTTTTTTATAAATTCAAATTTCTCAAACCTATTATAAACCCAAACAAACTCATTTTAGACCTGTATATGCAATTAAGCAATTAAAACAACTTCAATATATTACAATCAATTATCCCAAGCTAGGTAAAAACTTATATATCAATATAAGTCATTAAATAAAAAAAAACATAACATAACAAAAAAAAAAAATCAAACAAACAAATAACAAAGAGATTCAAATTTAGTTTCACATTCTAACATAATATAACAAATCAACTAACCAAACATCACATAATAGTCATAGAAAGCAAAAAACGTTAGGAAAATCTATCATATAAATAAGTAGCATAATCTTCAAAAAAGTTAAGAGAATCTATCATATAAAGATATAGCAAAATCTTCAAATTTCTACTGCTTTTGCTGAAATTGTTGCATCATTTGCATCATCTGTTCTTGAATTTGTGCTTGCATTTTTCTTTGCATTTCAATCATTTTTTCTTCAAACTCTTCTTTCACTTCTTCTCGTGTCTTCCTTTGAACCTCTATCAACCTCTCTTCAAATGTTTCTTTCACATTTGAGAGTTCTTCAGTTGCAGTTGTAAACTTTTGTTCTGTAGCTATTAGCATCTCTTGGGCGTTTTCAATTTGTGTTGAAAGAATAACTCTTGATCGCCTTCTACTAGTAGAACCAAAGATTGAGGTAGGAGTAGGACCAAATCCATACCCTCGAACATGACCATGCCTCTTTGGACCCATGACTTGAGTATATATCTCATCTACATATGTAGATGCTACAGATGTAGATGATACAGATGTAGATGCTCCAGATGATGCAGAAGTAGAAAATGTCCCTCAGGTTGGGAAAGTAATTGTTGAAATTGATCCTGGAATTATAAAAAAAAAAAAAATTGTTAGACTTTTAAAATAATTTAGGATGTGGCTATGATTGAAATACAAGTATATAAAATTTATTTACTTCATTACCATAATCTCCTTAGAATGATCATCAACAGGCGTCCCATCTTTTCTTGTGTGTGTTAGGGCAAACATCTCAATTCTATTGGGCTCACTTCGATCCTTCTTCTTTTGTGCCTATTCTTACAAGTAAAACAATTGAGTTATTTATGATGAATTATTTATGTACAAACAAATCATATTAATAATAAATTTTGAACTTGTTCATATCGAATTTGAGCATAACTTTTTGATCCTGATGTATGCTTTATCACTTGCTTTGCCCTATTTGCCTTGTTTTTTTTTTTCTGAGATATCCTACATCAATTAAAAAATAGAAAGTCACCTATATAGGTAATAGAAACATAATAAAAGTTATATACATGAAGTATTAGGCTAGATATAACTAATAAATATAATTTTATGTGAATATGAGTATCATACGATACATTATCAAGAAAAGATTATTATATTTACCTTGGCTTCAGGTGTACCCCAAAAGTGGATGAGCCACCTCCAATCATCATCTGATAAGTGTGGAGGTCGATGGCACAATTTCTCCTCATCTGTATTATAAGGGTTATAATACTTGGCCTTCATTTTATTTATATAGCTTCTAAACAAATTTCCACAACATTGAAGAATGTAGCTCTTACATGTTTCTTCTAGTTCATATTTTTCCTGTATTGCATTAAAATGTCATGTATAAATAAGAGGTATCATTTTTAAACAATAACATTACAATTTAGATTGAATAGTAACTAGCATATACCAATACTAATGCCCAAATCTTTTTCTTCACATCTTCACTAACATGATTCCAATCTTGAACTTGGATGGGTACATTGTGTTGAGATCGCACCAATGTTCCCATATAGCTTGACAATCTTTCCCATTTTCCATCATAAACAACTTGCCCTCTGGTATTAAATCGTGTAGTTTTTTTTCCCCGGGTTTCATACTAAGTAAATCTAAGTTACGCGTTGGGCCATGTGTCCTCTTTTTGTTAGAGGATGAACCTATTAAGAGTAATAATGAAATTAAAAGAAACATAGTTTACTTATCTTATATAAAATTAAACATTAAAAACCTATCATTCAAGAAATTAAACATATGTAAATTTATCATATGTAAAGTTAAACATAATCTTCTTAATCATACCAACAACAGAAGGATCTGAAGAATCGAAAAGACCAGAACTACTAAGAGTAGTAGTTGCAGCAGGTTGTATGTTTGAGAGTTGTTGTAGATTGTCCAACTCATCTTCTGGAGACACTATTTGTACTCTTCCTCTTCGATGTGACATTTCCTACATCATAAAGTAAATTAGAAAAAGTAATACAAAATAAGTTACATAAATAATATGAAATAAATTACCATTTGTATATCTGGTAAGTATATATTTATGTACTTATCAATATTATTAGCTACACATCATCATGAATAAATTCATTATGTCTTTCAACAATGTTTCCTTGTCGTGATAGTAGAACATCCGTTTGGATAGTTTCTCTTGCAATATCATTTCTATCCCAATTGATTAAATCATTTTCGACCAACTCATGCACATCAAGTTGACTATGAAGTGTTATAAGCTATTGATATGGCTCTGGATCATTAGTAGATACTTTCTTATTCATATCATAAACCCCTCGAGTTTGTATCTCTACAACGGTGTGCTAATTTTCCTCATTTGAATTTTGAATATAGAAGACTTGTTTTGCTTGAGATGCAAGCACAAATGGTTCATCTGTGCATATGGTACGTTCAAAATTCAAACACGTGAACCCATATTCATCTTTTTGTATTCCCCTTCCACTATTGATTACATCCCACCAGTCACACTTGAATAAAATAACTCTATTTCCACCAAGGTAATGTAACTCAATTACATCAATTAGCACACCATAGTAAGAAACATGACCAGGAATTGGGTTCTTATCTCTTGCACTTGCAAAGCTTGATACCTCTACGGTCACAACAACTCCACTATTTTGAGTTTTTTCCCCTTTTCTCGTTCTCTTGTGTGAAATCTGAACCCATTAATGATGTATCCTTTATAACATGTAACTGATGTACTTGGTTCACGAGACAATGATAGTATGTGTTCAAAAATTGGACCTTCATGTCGCATTTGTATAATCTATAGATTCAAATGTAAGATGTTAATACATACATGTGTATTAGATAATAGAACAATTTATGTAGTGAATGAACTTACACGTTCTTCAAACCAACTAATGAATTCTCTTGTGTGAATCAAATCTACATCTCGTGCACGAATATGAGGCTTAACCCTTATAGATTGCTTATGCTCTCTGATAAAAAAGAAAAAATTAATTATAATGCTCACAAAGACCAAAATTATTATTTTTTTTATGAGAATTAGCATAAAGTTTTATTCAAATAAGTGTCTTACTCAATAAATGACGTCACTTCCTCACAATTCGTCAACACATATAAATGTGCTTGGGACCATTCTTCTATGCTAAGAACACGAGATGTTGACTTCCCTATTGTACGTCCCATGCATTTGAAAATGGTTAACCCTCTACCATTTGTTTTGTTATTTTCAATGACATAATTTCTTTCTTCACGATCATGCTTCGTTTCAACATCATGCAAATATCTTGAATAAAAGGTTGTACATTCTTCTACTATGTACCCCTCTGCAATAGAACCTTCTGGACGACTCTTATTACGGACATAAGACTTTAATGTATGTAAATACCTGTCATTTCACAACATGATAGATTTGTTTCATGAACTATATGAAACCTAATATACATAAGATTAATTGAATGAGAACATACCGTTTGATAGGATACATCCATCGATATTGCACTGGTCCAGCGACCTTTGCTTCACATGCAAGATGAATAAGTAAATGCACCATAACATCAAAGAATGATGGAGGAAATATTCTTTCTAATTTGCAAAGTGTGACTATTATGTCATTCTCAAGGTGTTCTAATTGATCAGTCTTTAACACTTCAGAACACAACTGTTTGAAGAAACTACATAGTTCAACTATAATAGCACAAACATTGTTATGTAGAACTCCTCGAATTGCAAGTAGAAGGAGTTGTTGCATGAGAACATGATAATCATGAGACTTCAACCCAAATATCTTTCTTTCATTCACTTGTACACACCGAGAGATGTTAGAAGCATAACCATCTGGAATCTTTACTTCTTTCAAAAATTTATAGAATTCCTTTTTTTCATTTGAAGTTAGTGAATAGCATGCAACAGGCAATATAACCCTATTCCCTCTTTGTATGGGGTGAAGTTGATCTCTGATACCCATAGCTTGAAAGTCAAGACGACTATTGAAGTTATCCTTCGATTTACCATCGATACTCAACAAGGTGCCAACTATATTGTCACATATATTCTTTTCAATATGCATTACATCCAAATTGTGACGCAAAATGAGGGTTTTCCAATATGGAAATTGGAAAAAAATGTTTTTTTTTTTCCAATTGTGTTCAAGTTCAACATGTTCTCTTTTTCTTTTTGCTGACATCTTATTTTTTGATGTCTTTCCTAAAGTAATATGTTCCATTCCATCTAATTGATGTAGAATATTTTCCCCAGACAATTATTTAGGTGCTGCTCTATGCTCTTCATTTCCATCAAAGGACTTTTTATCACGTCGAAATCTATAATCAATCGGCAAAAATCGACGATGACCCATGTAACATCATTTCCATCCGTTTTGTAATCGAAATGAAGAATAATCCTTATTACAAATAGAACAAGCAAATTTCCCTTTAGTACTCCAACCTAAAAGATTTGCATATGCAGGAAAATCATTGATGGTCTATAATATAGCTACACGCATACAAAAATTTTGTTTTGTTGAAGCATCATATGTTTCAACTCCAACGTCCCATAAGTCATTCAACTCATCTATCAATGGTTGTAAGTATATGTCAATGTCATTCTCAGGTGCAGTTGGACCAGGAATAAGTAGTGATAACATGAAGAATGTCTGTTTCATACACATCCAAGGTGGTAAGTTATATGGAATAAGAACTACACAGGCCACATGCTGTATGAAATTGACATATTCCCAAAAGGATTGAACCCATCACTTGCTAAACCGAGCCTAACATTTCGAGGTTCTAGTGCAAATGAAGGGTGTACATTATCGAAGTTTTTCCAAGCCAAAGATTCCACTGGATCCCTCATCATCTCACCTTCCATGCGACAATCAACATGTCATTTCATGTGAGAAGCTGTCTTAGATGACATATATAACCTTTGAAGCCTTGGTTTTAAGGAAAAATAACGCAAGACCTTAGTAGGAATTTTTTTTTTCTTTGTTGAATTAGTGAACACATTTGTAGAATGCTCATCACTTGATTTCCATCTAGAGACACCATAAACAATACACTCATTTGCATTTGCATGCTCTTTTGAATACAACATGCAATCTGAGGGGCATGCATCAATCTTGATATAATGAAGGCCAAGGTCACAAAGTATTTTTTTTGCTTCATAATAGTTGCTTGGCAATGTCTCACCCTCAGGAAATGCCTCCTTCAACAATTCAAGAAACATTGTAAAGGACTTATTGCTCCATCCATTAAGACACTTCATATGAAATAATCTTATGATAAAAGACAACTTTGTGAATTTTTTACACCCTGGATATAGTTCCTTCTCTTAACAAATTATAAAATTTGTTTGCATCCTCATTTGGTTTTTCAAACTCCTCATGCACATGTCGACTTCTTTTAGATTCCTCATTTGGCATTGGCATTCCAAATGCATCATTTAACATTTCTTGCATCTCATCATGCATATTAGAATCATTAGTGCTAGTATTTGTAGGTTCGCAAAACTCATATTCCCCATGCATCAACCATCACACATAATTTCCAGCTATCCCATTGTCCAACAAATGGTCATACATGATTTCTCGCTTCTGCATAAGACAATTATTGCAATGAATGCAAGGACATGGGAGCATTTCTTTTCTAGGTGCATTGCTAAAGGCAAAGTCTAAGAACTCCAAAACTTCTTTATGATATTCACTACTTACTCTTGACTTCTGCATCCAACTCTTATCTATTGACATTTTTCTCGTACTTCCGCAAATTAAACCCTTCAATCACATAACAATGAATCTTCATATCAACTTATAATAAATGTGATATGTTTTTTATCGTCTCAAATTCCTATATTTGGTAGTGGTTCCTATCCTATTTAGAAATACATAATCCCTATGAATCAATCACTAACATGCTTAGTTTCATTTTGATAAACTTTCGGCAGCATTTCCCCATAGTTTTCCAAGTACACAAATTGGCTAAGGTATAAACATACCTTCTCCAAATATGCACCCAGAGAACAAGGGGAATCACTGTCAAAACTTATCAATATGCTAAAGCATAGGCGTGTGATTTCATAGATATTATGTATTTCCAAACTGTCTAAACGAACAATTCAAGCATCATTTGCAGACAATTCTACCAATCATATGCAAAACATATAGGTTGAAGACTTGAATATGACCACAATAAATAATCATATCCACAATTCTACAACTTATATGTTTTTAGTATATGATAAAAGAGACATTTGTCAAGCAAGGATACTTGAACGGGATTTCTAGGGTTTTCTAAAATGAAAATGAGTAAATAATAAAATTAATGACAAATAATATTAGAAAAGAAATAGATAAAAACACACAATGAGACTAACACATTCAATAATTTATAGAAATGAATAACTAATATTTCTATTGCATAAAATCAACGAGGGTTAGTTCACAGATAACAATAATAAAATATAAAATCATAGATAAGGTCTCACAATAGATGCAACTTTATACAAGTGCCAAGGATTAAAGATTGAGTGATAGGGTGGAAGATTATAAGGTTTATGAGATTCTTACATCAATTGGAATAAGATCTAGGAGATGTTTTTACTTTCATTATTGATAGATTTAGTAGTCTTTGGATCTAGAGAACATGTGCCCTTGATCATATTCCTAATACCATGGACAAGGTGTGAACAAGTTAAGGAAGAGTTTGAATTGGAAAAATATCAATCTAAGGAGATTAGGGTTAGCGTGTGTTGAAAGTACGAGCAACTTGTTCAAACTGGAACTTGTATGTTATTATTATTATTATTTTATTTAAAATGTGAAAAATATGAAAAGGATAATAAAGGAATTTTAACCTTTTCTTTTTATAATTGTACTATGCTAATAAATTTATCATTCTTTATAGTTATTAAAATATTTTAGAATATTGAAACTTGAGGTTAGAGTTGTCATTTATATTAAACTAGTAACCAATAATATAATTGATAGTTTTGAGACATTTAACTTTAAAAATTTTATTCTATAATATTACTTATGTTTTATTACTTTGAAATAAATATTTTATTTATCAAAAGTTCTATTATATACATTTTGTTTGATAACCCTTAAAAACTAACAAGTACTTATTGGAGCCCCTATTGCCCATTAGCTTAACACGGGTTGAAACTTTAAAAAAGAAAAGAAAAAAGAATTGATTTGTGTGGCCTATTTTTCGAAAGCTTTTATTTTTCGTTGATGGGCATGGGCCCACCAAGATTTTCTAAACAAAAAGTTTATTTGTAACGTTCCACTTTAAGTTAATAAGTTAACATTGAAATTAAGATATATAATTTCTTCTCATATAGATGTAGTTACATTTAATATAATTTTATATATATCCAATTTTTTCATTTCTTAAGAAAAATAATAGGACTATTTTGGAATATTTTTTAAAACAATTCTAAAAAAAAATTAGAATAATTTTAAAAAAATAATATTTTAAATAAAAATTTATTTTTTATATTTATTAAAAATAACTTTTATCTATGATATTTTATCTTCAATAATAATTTTTAAAAATAAATTCAAATATATTATTAGAAACAAAGTTTTAAAAAATTTGTTTTTCTTAATTAAAAAAAACGATTTAAGATACTTTTTCGATAAATCTAATGACATAAAAGATAATTTGTACGTACCCCAAAAGCACTTCCCTGAGCTTAGGAGAAGATAAGGATAAGAAAAGAGGAGTAAGCATGTTATTATTTGAAAGTGTTTTCTTAAAATAAATTTTTGGTATTATCTAAGAGTAAATGATTAGAAAATAAAAAATAAAGAAAGAAAGAATCATAACAATGGATGCAATCAATTGAGAATCTAAGACAATTCATAATTCATACTTTTTATGGTTGTACTTAGGAGAAGAATCACAAGATTAACTATTGCAATAGTATAACTCTAATATCAAGTTGCACTCCAAGAGAGAATTTAATATCAAGGCTTCTCATTTATAATTTCCCACAACATAACAAAATTTCCCTATTTTTACTGGAAGATAAATAAGGATTTCACATAATTCGACATTATCTTTAAAAAAAATAAAAATAATGGCTAAAACAACGTAAATGATTAATTAAATCACAATATATGCAATATTATATTTGAAAAAGGAGATTAAGATTTTTTTAAAAAAAATATAGGCTTTATTTTAAATAATTGTCTTTTACAAAATTAAGATAAATAGTAATAATAATAAGAGGTATTGATAAGTTTTTAAAAAAATTAACAAATAAGGATTAAAAAATAAAGAACTTGTTATATTACAAACCTATCACATTTTAAGATACATATTGGAAAAATAAATTATATTATATAATTATTATTTTCAATATGAAAAATACCTTAGTTACTATGATTTATCATAATAGGAAAGTGAAATATTATTGAAGGTAGAGATACCCGAAAAATCCCATCTCATTGTCAACCCTATTCCCAATATTCTCCATCTATTCATTGTATTTTTAATTATTTCTTAAAATACCATAAAAAATATTTTAGACACTTTAAATTTATTTTCAAATTTTTATTTTGTTTCAAATATATATATATATATATTATAATATGTTGATTCTTGGGTTAAAAAAACACTATTTTCAACACAAAATTCTTCCAATGTGATTTTAAAAATTGAAGAATTTTTTTTCCTTTTTGAAGAATAAAATTTTTTTTTAACCCCCTTCCAAAATGAAAGCTTATGGTAGGCAATTGCAATAATCACACAAGTTCACAACGTTCCTTAATTGATGGCCAGAAATTGCACTTTCAGATGAAAATTAGACTAGATTTATAACCTCAATTCTGTTAGGGAAAAACAATTCCTCAACAAGAAACCCTAGCTAAAGAAAAAAAAGCTCAATTTACCAACCATTCAACCAAACCCTTAGAGATAATGACAGAGCAAGAATTCCTCGAGAGGTAAGTGAAATACATGGAGTTTCCTAACGGCAACGTTCGCGGAAGCGCCGGTGACGCTAATGAACGTGTCAATAGCCTCCTGATTGAGAAATTTTGCTATTTGAGTGTGTTTGGGGAAGTATCTGGGACCTTCTAATATAATTTGAGAATTTAAAAGAAAAAACAAACAAATAATTTGAGAGAACCCTTGAAACAGGAAACAACATTTTCATGAATTAAAAATAGAAAAGATTAATAAAATATAAATTTCACGGGAAAATAGCTCCAGTTCACACTAAAACTAAACAGACACAAGTAATTTCTAGATCTAAAAAAATCGGAGGCATAAAATAACGAAATATCGTGATCTTACCCAAAAACCAAATCAAGCAAATAATCTATCGCCAAACTTCTGTCGTTAACAGATCAATAGCTTCAGTGAGTGATACTCGGTTGTAGAACCCTACCGGAGAAAGAAAAAAGGCGTGGTCGGTGCTGGAGCGTCTGTGACGGTGAAACGATGATTAGATGGTGAGAAAAGCACGTGATATTAGAGACGAGAAGACAGAGAAGCAAAATAAGGAATAGAACAATATGAGAATGAGATAGAACCGAAGGAAGCTTCATCACAGTTAACATTTTGACCATGGTTTGGGTTTACGCTTGGGATTGGGTTTTAACCCTCTTTGACCAAAATACCCCTCGTTCTATTCTCATATTACGTCATTATCCGTTCCCGTTTGATGTAAATAGGAAATTCAACATATTAAAATCCTAAGAAAATTCTAGAATATGTCATTAAAAATTAATCATAAGGTCTAAATAGTTCTAGATATAAAAGAATAATTAAAGAACATTTGTAATTTAATTTAATTAGAGCATGTTCGGGAGTGTTTCTATTCAAAATCTTTTTACTGGAGGTGTTTTTCGAGTAAAAGCATTTTTTTAAAAAAACATTATAAGTGATTTTTTAATATTATATTTTAAAATTTTATCAAATACTTTTTAAATTAGAAACACTTTTTAAAATCATTGTAAAATAAATTTTTAGTCTTATTTTATTTTTTAATAGATATTAAATCATTATCATATAAGTGAAATGAGTTTAAAGAAGTGTGTAAAATAATTTATCAAATTTTTTAAAAAATTATTCACTTTTTTTTCTCTATTTTATTTTTTCTCATTTTTCTTCCAATTTTTCTAAATCAAACATAGTACTAATATTTTATAAAAAAATACTTTTTAAATTAAAAATGTTCCATAAAATCACCATGAAACAAAATCTTCTTCTAACAAGAGAATTGAGCTTAAAGAGGGTAATTGATGAAGGGTCGGAGTTAAGGGCTATGCTACAATTTGCTTGAAGGGATTAAAGTTAAAGGGTAGGTGAGGAGGCCGAAGTTTACCTAGATTGGAAAATGAAGCAAATAATAATAATAATAATAATAATAATAATATTTATTTTGGCATTGGGTCGTTTGGTTCACCAAAACATGGCAATTTTATTTAATGGGAAAGAAATAGGCCACAAGGGGATTTACTCAATAAACAATATTATCCTCTACATTTCCAATCAAAAAGTTAGGTCAAATGCAGCTAAGTAGAGATTAGGCCCCTCCCCCTCCCCCACCTTCTCAGACTGAGTTAAGATTTTGGCTTTGGTTTTTTAAAGCTAAACTCATAGTCTTGGGGAGTAAATGTCACTTGCATTTAAACTTTTTATCAAATAATATCAAATTGAATCATCATATTTTTAAACTAATATATTAAACTTTATTTTACTTCTCATTAAAACATTAATCATAACAAGGAAATTAAATAATTTTAACTAAAGAAAAATAGGTAACACACTAATTTATTTCTTAACTTAAAAAAAATATAATAATATAACTTTAAACTTTTTATAATTAATAAGAACTATTATTATTACTATTAATGATAATTTCTATGATATATCTATCTAGATATATATATATATATATATAATATTATCTAAAAAATTATAATAGGTAACCCAAAAATTGTTTAAAATAAATAATAGACTTTGGTCATGATTGTGTGAACCCCGTGACCATAGGTTCAAAATATTCCTCTATGCATTTGGTCACGATCAATGTGAAATTTGTGACTATAAGTTTCCATACAATCACGATCAATCAATGGTGTGACTAAAAGTCACAAAAAATATATATATATAGTGACGGTTTCACAAAAAACCATGACTAAAACATCATTTGTTACACTTTTTGTCATGAATAATAAAATTACCATGACTAAAAGTATTGGCGCCAAAATTTCCCTCCCTAAATTTATAAATAGTCACGGATTCAAATAAATTCGTCACTAAAATACCCTCTCATCAATCCTTTTAGTGACGGTTCATAAAATCTTCGTGACTAAACATGTTTTTTTTTCCACCCCCATTGATTAACACATATAGTCACAATTTTACTCTAGCCATGACAAAATAATATCTTTGGCCACGAAATTTGTGGTCGTGACTAAAGATTTGTTATTGAAAACCTATTTTTTTGTAGTAAGATTCCCACAATATATGGAACCCTATGTACATATACCTGATGCATTGTTGCAGGAAGAATATATTCCAACCATCATTAATGTTGAAATATATACATTTGATGTTCTATTAGAAGAATATATTAGGACAATCATTCTTAGCATAATGTAACACAATTTTAACATAACCGTTTTGGAACAGTACAATTATATAGAGTGTGGGGGCATTCACCAATAATGGCTCATCGTAACATAGTAGAATATACGGCAACTCTTTTACAAAAAAGAGAATAGAACAATCGTATGCTAATTCGAAAGGCATTATATTACATCTTCAATGCTGGCACAACAAATGTCAAGGATAACAATAGAATTCTATCTGACATAGAAGTCAACTATCACCATATGTGCCAGAATATAGCTCTGATTTTCATATGTCAGATGCTGAGACTGAGTAATGAATGGAAATAATTGTGTCACGAAATTTCATTACGATGAGTTCTGACAATGTAAAGTAGGTAGGTTGTTATGGTAGTTATGGCAAAACAAATTGTGACTTCCCATGCAAGCAAAGTGTTCTCTTAGATTTCCTACAAATTTCGATTATGGTGGTCATACTTATCATTTTAATCAAGGTATATTTTTAAATAACGTCTATGCGTGTCTATAAAATTTGGCACAATCGTCACAAAATTTGGCACATCCTTTATAAAATTTGGTACATGCAATCCTATTGCTTTTGGGACCCCCATTAGAACACCTAAGGTCCATAATTTCAATTGGGAAGCCATAAGGAAGTGATTCGTTGTCGATCCCCACCTCGAAACACACTTTGGAAAATTTGGTACATCCTTTATAAAATTTGGTACATTCGATCCTATTGCTTCTAGGACCCCCATCTGAACATGGATGGTCCATAATTTCATTTTGGAATCCATAAGGAAGTGGTTGGATGTCGATCCCCACCTCGGAACACACTCTAGAACCCTTGGTACATCCTTCACAAAATTTGGTACATCATTTATAAAATTTGGTACATCATATTCTATTGCTTCTGGGACCCCCATCTAAATGTGGATGGTCTATGATTTTATTTTGGAACCTATAAGGAAGTGATTGGGGGTCGATCCCCACATCAGAATGCACTTTGGTACTCTTGGTACATCCATCACAGAAGTTGGTACATCCTTTATAAAATTTGGTACATTCAATCCTATTGCTTCCGGGACCCCTATCGGAACATGGATGATCCATAATTTCAATTTGGAATCCATAAGGAAGCGGTTGGATGTCGATCCCCACCTCAAAACGCACTCTGAAACCCCTAGTACATCCTTCACAAAATTTGGTACATTCTTTATAAAATTTGGTACATCCAATCTGAGTACTTCTGGGACCCCCATCTGAACATGGATGGTCTATAATTTCATTTTGGAATCCATAAGGAAGTGGATGGATGTCGATCCCAACCTTAAAATGCACTTTGGAACCCTTGGTACATTCTTCACAAAATTTGGTACATCATTCACAAAATTTGGTACATCCAGTCCTATTGCTTTCGGGACCCCCAGTTGAACATGGATGGTCCATAATTTCATTTAGAAACCCATAAGGAAGTGATTGGGGGTTGATTCCCACCTCCAAACGCACTTTGGAACCCATGGTACATCCTTCACAAAATTTTGTACATCCTTTATAAAATTTGGTACATCCGATCCAAGTACTTTCGGGACCACCATCTAAACATGGAAGATCCATAATTTAATTTTCCAACCCATAAGGAAGGGATTCGTGGTTGATCCCCACCTCGGAACATACTTTGGAACCTTTGGTACATCATTCAAAAAATTGGTACATTCTTCACAAAATTTGGTACATCCTTTATAAAATTTGGTACATCCGATCCAAGTACTTTCGGGACCCCCATCTGAACATGGATGGTCCATAATTTCATTTTGGAATCCACAAGGAAGTGGTTGGATGTCGATCCCCACCTAAGAACACACTCTGGAACCCTTGGTACATCCTTCACAAAATTTGGTACATCCTTAACAACCTTAACAAAATTTGGTACATCTTTTATAAAATTTGGTACATTTGAATTTGATCCGAGTACTTCCAGGACCCCCATCCGAATATGGATGGTCCATAACTTCATTTAGGAACCCATAAAGAAGTGATTGGGGGCTGATTCCCACCTCTGAAACCACTTTGGAACTCTTGGTGCATCCTTAACAAAATTTGGTACATCCTTTATAAAAGTTGGTATATTTGATCCTAGTACTTCTGAGACCACCATCTGAACATGGAAGGTCCATAATTTAATTTTCCAACCCATAAGGAAAGGATTCATGGCTAATCCCCACCTCGGAACACACATCCTTCACAAAATTTGGTACATCCTTTATAAAATTGGTACATCTGATCCAAGTACTTTTGGGACCCCTATTTGAACATGAATGGTCCATAATTTCATTTTGGAATCCATAAGGAAGTGGTTGGATGTCGATCCCAGCCTCAGAATGCACTCTGGAACCCTTGATACATCCTTTACAAAATTTGGTACATCCTTAACAAAATTTGGTACATCTTGTTTTATTGCTTCCGGGACCCTCGGCTGAACATGGATGGTCCATAATATCATTTAGCAACCCATAAGGAAGTTATTAGGGTTGATTCCCACCTCCGAATGCACTTTGGAACCCATGGTACATCCTTCACAAAACTTGGTACATCCTTTATAAATTTTGGTACATTCGATCCAAGTACTTCCGAGACCACCATCTGAACATGAAAGGTTCATAATTTAATTTTTCCAACCCATAAGGAAGGGATTCATGGTTGATCCCCACCTTCGAACACACTTTGGAACCCTTGGAACATCATTCACAAAATTTGGTACGTCCTTTATAAAATTTGGTACATCTGATCCTATTGCTTCTAGGACCCCCATCTGAACATGGATGGTCCATAATTTCATTTAGCAACCTATAAGGAAGTTATTGGGGGCTGATTCCCACCCCCGAACGCACTTTGGAACCCATGGTACATCTTTCACAAAATTTGGTACATCCTTCACAAAATTTGGTACATCTGATCCTATTACTTCTTGGACCCCCATCTTAACATGGATGTGCCAAAATTTAATTTGGGAACCCATAGGAAAGGGATTCATGGCTGATTCCCACCTTGGAACATACTTTGGAAGCCTTGGTACATCCTTCATAAAATTTGGTACATCTGATTCTATTACTTCCGGGACCCCCATTTGAACATGGATGGGCCATAATTTAATTTGGCAACCCATAAGGAAGGGATTCATGGCTGATCCCCACCTCGGAACGCACTTTGGAACCCATGGTACATCCTTCACAAAATTTGGTAGATCCTTTATAAAATTTGATACATCCGATCCTATTGCTTCTAGGATGCCCATCTGAACATGGATGGTCCATAATTTCATTTAGCAACCCATAAGGAAGTGATTAAGGGTTGATTCCCACCTCCGAATGCACCTTGGAACCCATGGTACATCCTTCACAAAATTTGGTACATCCTTTATAAAATTTGGTACATCCAATCCTATTGCTTCCAGGACCCCTAGCTGAACATGGATGGTCTATAATTTCATTTAGAAACCCATAAGAAAGTCATTGGGGGCTGATTCCCACCTCCGAACGCACTTTGGAACCCATGGTACATCCTTCACAAAATTTGATATATCCTTTATAAATTTTGGTACATCCAATTCTTTTGCTTCCGAGACCCCCATCTGAACGTGGATGGTCCATGATTTCATTTTGGAACCCATAAGAAAGTGATTAGGGGTTGATCCCGACATTGGAATGCACTTTGGAACTCTTGGTATATTCTTCACAAAATCAGGTACATCCTTCACAAAATTTGGTACATCCGATCCTATTGCTTCCGGGACCCCCATCTTAACATGGATGGTTCATAATTTCATTTAGCAACCCATAAGGAAGTGATTGTGTGTGTGTGTGTGTGTGTGTTCGTTAATATGTGTAATAATACATATACTCCTTACAAAATTTTTCTATTTGTATACAAGGTATAAAAATTTGGTAAATATGAATATGTTAGTACTTGGATTTTACGGATATATCGAAAATATCGGTGGATAATTTGAGAAAAATATAGATGAGATGAAAATTATTCAAAATTCATGAGAATGCTTGAAAAAAAAACTCCAAAAATGATAAAATAAGTTAGAATACACACACACACACACACACACACACACACATATATATATATATATTAAAGTTCTTTTGTACATGTAATTGATATAAGTAC
Organism: Vitis amurensis; assembly: GCA_037355405.1. Lineage (NCBI taxonomy): Eukaryota > Viridiplantae > Streptophyta > Magnoliopsida > Vitales > Vitaceae > Vitis > Vitis amurensis. The sequence goes on along the minus strand of JBAPGN010001976.1, from coordinate 38,238 downwards.
GATTAAAGATAATATTTATCAAATTTTTATAAAAAATTAACATAAATTCATTTAATATATTTAAGAGATTTATTTTAAAATTATAAAATTACTTTTATTAAAACATATTGTAGACCCCTCCTGGACCATGGTTTTTTTTAAAAAAACCCGGGAATAGTTGGCAACTTGTTTTTGGAGTGGGAACCGATTTTAGGATGAGCCAAGTTGCATGGACGTGTGGCTAGGGGACATCACCACCTTGTCAGGTGGTGGTTGAGGATGGTGATATTTTGTTGAACCAGGAGCATGGAAGTAGGTGGTGGCTTGAGGAGAAAGATTTTTTTTTTTTTTTTTTTTTAGGGGGGGTTTTCTCGAGTCGGGAAGGAGAGGTTTTGCAGAGAGCTTTGGGAGGGGGGGAGTGATTAGAGAGTTGAGGGATTTTCTTCTTCAGGTCGTGGTTTGAGAGGGAGAACCATAGAAAGACAAGATTTCTTGAGGAATATTTGAGAGAGATTCTAAGCTGAGTATTTACCCGAGACGAAGCAGTGAATTGCAACCCAAAACACCCAGCTGAGAAAGAGATTTTCTGGTTTGGTTACTATGGTTTCTACATATGTTTTCCATTCTTCATACCTTTCGTATCTCATTCTCTTTGATTTTTAATTCTATTTGTTGGGTTGTTGTGGTCTGTAGATTTTTGGTTTAATATTTGAAGGGCTTGCTGTATTTTTGTGCTCTGTTCTTGTGAATGTCCTCTGTTTTTAACCCACTGCCAGTTGTTTCATTTTATATGCACTGTAAGAGTGCCTCTACTCATCCTCTAAACCCATCCCCCATATTCGTTTCCTCATTTCACCACCATTCATCACCCACATGCCCATTCCCCTAATGCCATGCATGGAAACATCATCACTCTGTTTTTTTATATACACACCATCATACCCATCACCATGCATCATTCATCCCACTCTTAACCTCACACCGTTCATACCCATAATAATTTACTACTGAGTCTCCACATTTCCCATACACACCACATTACATCCACTCCATTTCACCACCTTTTCTCTCTACATTTAAGAACAAACCTAGAAAGCTCTCTTTTCTTTCTCACTCTCCTTTTCTTTTTTTTTTTGTCTACACATGCATTTGTTTTCTCCGTCAATGAGTTGTGACTCCAACCACCATTTTGGGGGGAATGGGATGCATGGTCTTGCGTTTAGCGGCGAAGTTCATCTTCTTCCCGCCGTCACTGGCAACGTACCAGGTGAAGAAACACGATGATGGCAGGCTCATGGCGGTGTCCTCTTCGATGCCGATCCTATTTTCCGACGCTAGTTCGCTTGATGTTCTGCTTATTGATACCCAGTGTGGCAACAAGATCGTCGTTTTCTACCGGATGAACCCTTATGCTCACCTCACTCTTCCGTACTCTCATGGCAATGGACTATGGAAATGGCGAGAGAACCATATGAACCCTTACGGATTAAAGGAGGTGGGCACTGCAACTCGGAGATAAAAGTCTTGGTCTGCATAAGAGATCTAATACCAGTACTGCAGTCTACTAAATGGTGCTGCAGAATTAAACTAAGGCGACCCAAATGCCCAGCCTACTGGAAGCCTAGCTGCCCAAAATGTTGGTTGGACCCATGTCCAACCTTGGGCCCCTATCCAAATGTCCCCCACCTTGTATGGCCACCCTTGGCCCACATCCCCAACGACCCCTACCCTTTTATTCTTATATTCATTTATTCAAATTCTTCATCTTTGATATCAAGGTGTAATTTTTCATTTTTTTTAACTTCCAAATTTAACTTTCAAAATCCTCATTTCCAAAGTTTAATTTATCAATTTCTTTTTTTTAAAAAAAAAAAATCTCATTTTCAAGGTTTCCATTTTCGAATAATTTTCAAATTCTCAATTTCCAGAGTTAGTTTTCAAAATTCAAAATTTTAATTTAACCTCCAAACTCCAATTTTTAGGCTTAGTTTCCAAGACTTCATTTATTTATTTATTTATTTAAAAAAAAGAATTAATTAATTTTCAAATAATCTCCAAAACTCTAATTTTTGAAATTCCAATTTCTTTTAAATTTAATTTCCCAAATTCTAATTCCTTTCAAATACAATTTTCAATTCCAATTTTCACATTCATTTATTTAATTATTACTTTTGTTATTATTATTATTATTATTCCATTTATTTATTTATTTATTTTAAAAATTCCAATCTTTAAACAATTTTTCAAATTTCCGTCTTCCAAATCTAATTTTCAAATCTCAAAAATTCCAATTTTCACATTCATTTATTTAATTATTATTTTTGGTATTATTATTATACCATTTATTTATTTATTTATTTATTTTAAAAATTCCAATATTTAAACAACTTTTCAAAATTCCATCTTCCAAATTTAATTTTCAAATCTCAAAAATTCCAATTTTCACATTCATTTATTTAATTATTATTTTCGTTATTATTATTATTATTTCATTTCTTTATTTATTTATTTTAAAAATTCCAATCTTTAAACAAATTTTCAAATTTTCCAAATTTAATTTTCAAATCTCAAAAATTCTACTATTCACATTCATTTGTTTAAACATTATTTTTGTTATTATTGTTATTCCATATTTATTTATTTATTTCTTTTAAAAATCCCAATCATTAAAGTTCAATTCTTCAAAAATCTTACTTCCAAATTTAATTTTCAATCTCAAAAATTCCACTATTCACGTTCATTCATTTAAATATTATTTTTATTATTATTATTATTATTCCATATTTATTTATTTATTTAGTTTAAAAATTCCAATCATTAAAGTTCAATTCTTCAAAGATCTGACTTCCAAATTTAATTTTCAATCTCAAAAATTCCGTTATTCACGTTCATTCACTTAAATATTATTTTCATTATTATTATCATTATTTCATTTCTTTATTTGTTTATTTCCTTTAAAAATTTCAATCATTAAAGTTCAATTTTTCAAAATTCCGTTTTCCAATTTTAATTTTCAATTTCAAAAATTTCACTATTCACATTCATTCATTTAAGTATTATTTTCGTTATTATTATTATTATTCCATTTATTTATTTATTTATTTCTTTTTAAAAAAATTCTGTCTTTAATCAATTCTTCAAAAATCTGACTTCCAAATCTAATTTCCAATCTAAAAAATTCCACTATTCACATTCATTTGTTTAATGCTTATTTTCATTATTATTATTATTCCATTCATTTACTTTTTCACTTATTCATATATTTAAAATCCCATCTCTAAATAATCCTTCGAATTTCCAATCTCTAAATTCAATTTCCAATTTCTAAAATTCTAACTTTCGCAATTATTTATCCAATCGTTATTATTTTCGTTATTCTATTCATTTATTTATTCATTTGTTCGTTTATTTAAAATTTCATCTCTAAATAATTCTTTAAATTTCCAATCCCTAAGTTCAATTTCCAATTTCCAAAATTCTAACTTTCGCAATTATTTATCTAATCATTATTATTTCATCATTATTATTATTCCATTCATTTATTTAAAATTCCGTCTTTAAATAATTATTCAAAATTATGATTTCCAAATTTAGTTCTTTGAAATTCCAATTTTCTATCTCCGAACTTAATTTTCAATTTCCAATATTCCAATTCTCTCATTTATTCAATTACTCATTTATTATTATTATTATTATTATTATCATTTTATTCATTCATTTCTAAAAATTCCGCCTTCGAATGATTTCCAAGATTTCCAATTTTTATAATTCAATTTTCATAGTTTCTATTTCTCAAATAATTTTCACTTCTGATTTTTTTTAAAATTTAATTTCCAAAGTCCCAATTTTCATAATTTAATTTAAAATCCCAAACTCTCAAATAATTTTCAAAAATCAAATTTCTTTCAAATTTAATTTCTAAAATTCTCATTCTTACATTTAATTCCTAAAAATCCAATTTTCAAATAATCTCTAAAACTCCAATTTTCACATAAATTTCAAAAATCCAGTTTGTCCCTCAAACAGTTTTAATTTCTGTTTGGTGATGCATGTGATATGTTTTGTGCTCTTTATTGTACACTAACCCCATTTTTATGATAGTGCATTGCTCGTTCGTGGCCCAGGTACGCATCCACTCCCATTCTAATCATTCTCTATGCATGTTTTGATTCCCATATGTGCATGATCGATTTGAGTATCCATTGATTTTCCTATTGATTGCCACGTCAACTTCATTTTATTAGTAGAGACCCGACTTTAGGGACTTAGAGGGGTGCTACGGTCTTTACCGTACCTTCCCGATAAGTAACCTGACCCCCGAGCCCAATCCGGTTTTTCACAGACCACCTTTTCCAAAATAAGGAGTCACACTTAGAGTTTTCTTTCTTATTTTGTTTACCCTTTTAAAAATAAAACAAAAATAAGTGGCAACTCCAAGTCATTTTTTTATATAAATAAAATCATTTTCAAATAAAAATCAAGCTCGCCATCGAGTGGAAAACGCATGAGCAGAAATGCGGGGTCCACACATATTTTATTACATTTTAAATAAAAAATTAAATTGATTTATATAAAATATTTGATTTGAGATATGATTTCTAAAAATTTATTACAAATATGTGATGACAATTTTTCTATTAACATTAATTTCTTTAAATAATTAAAATTATTAATAATTTGTCTTATCAAATTAATTTTAACTTATAAAATATTAGGACTTCATTTTTTTATATATATATTGTAGCAATTTCTGAGTGAAACAATATTTGTAATATTTAAAAATAAAAACTTTTGAAATTAAATAAAAGTAAACGGATAAATAAAAGAAATTAATAATGAAGTGATAGTAATTTTTTTAAAATAGCATTAATGAGCTAAATAAAAAAAGTAGTTAAAAATAAAACGATAATATAAAATAAAATGATAATATAGATTTAAAATAAAAAATAAATTAAAAATGAATAATTAAAAAAATTTAAAAATGATAAATATTTTTAAAAAAAAACTTTCAAAAAAATCTCTGATTTTAAATCAACAAGGAATCATTTCCATCAATTATTTCATATGAATGTCAAGAGCTAACCTTTCAAGCTATCAGCATGCCTCCATTTGCCTTACTACTCAACCCACACCTCAAATCTAGTCATCTTGAAGGCATGCCTCTGATAGAGAGTCATGCCTATCTTTTTCCTACGGTACATAGCTTAAAAAAGTTTTTCACCCACATTCATGCATTTTCCATGAAGTTTGTGCTCTTATGTTGACTAGTGCACATAGCCTACCAACATGATGGTTTCAACAATAGGCATGCCTCTAAAATCAAGGGTGTGCCCCTAGTTTGCATACTGCATATAGTATACCAAAATAATGTTATCATAATCATGGGCATGCCTATGCAACGAAGGGTGCACCCCTACTTTGCCTTCTACATGTAACATAGTAATATAATGTCATTCACACATAAGCATGTCTTTCAAATGGAAGGTGCGTCCCTAGATTGCCTTCTGCACATAACATATCAAACTAATGTTATTGTATAAAAGAAATTCCATTGATTCTAAGGGTACAATGTAAATGTTCGAATGCCTTCCCATGGTGTTAATGGGTCAACCTCCCTTTTACCGACTCCTCACATAACACAAAGCCAATTTTAAATAAGAAAAACGATAAGGTTACCTATGATCTAATAGGCCCACCCTTATTTTGGCTACTGCCTACTTCACACAAAACTAAATAATATAATTAAGGGTCATCATCCAAAAAGCGGCAGCCCCTACATGTAAAGGTTGGCCACGATTATGCCCACTGGTTAACAATCTATTTTTTTTTTTTTTGCCAAGAACACCATGTGAATCTATGTGACTTCAATGACATCTTTGAACAATCATGACCAAGGTACAGATTTTTCTATTACAATTACATTATCATGTAACATATCCCATAATATTGAAAAACAACATAGAATCACAATATATATACACCAAACACTACAAAACCAATAAATTAGTCATTACTTATAATCAAGGAAACAACAATGAAGATTACCAAACTATTTCATACTAATATAAAGTTGATCTTACATTATGAAGTTTAATCAAATACTTACAACAATGGGTTGTTACATGTCGCACGATTATGCCCAGGCCAATTACAAAGAGAACAATGAACCTTTTTTTAAACATGAATTGAGACTCGATTTGACATTTTCTAGGTCTTCCAGGAAGTCGCTTTGTGGTTGGAGGATTAAGAAAGGGATAAGTATGACCCAAGGCATCATGAATGGTTCCATCTTAATCAATCATTGGCATGTCATGTGTTATCAAAGTACACATGCTTCCAGAGTATATCTTCTCTTGCAAATTGTACTTATACCAGTCATCAACATAATCAGATACATCAAACCTCATTCGCTGTATAGCTGCACAAACGTGATCACATGGGATTCCAGACATTTGTCATGCTTTACATGTGTAAGTTCGCTCTATTAAGTCCACTTCCAGGAATGATTTTCCATTGGATACTTTCATCGAACTACCCAAGTGTAAATAAGTGATATAATTTTCACCTTTTGCAATGTTCAATGCAATCTTTTCTTCTGTTTTAGGACCAATACACCCATTCCATTTTACAAGTCCATTTTTATGGCCGACTAAAAGAGATCCTAACTTATCCATATGCTCAATGAAGAAAACACAAATGTTATGGTGTCATTCATGTCTTAACCAATAATTGAAAGACTCGGCCAAATTACTTGTCATCTTATCCCAACGCATCTTCTTAAATTTAGAGATTGCCCAATGTTGAGGGTTATTTTCTTTAACCCACTTTGCCAAATCATGATTAAATGTCCTTAAAGTATCCATTACAACCTCATAATCACAATCTAACCTAGCATAGGCGATAGAATCAAGCATTTGCAAAGCATTTTCCTTCTCTTTTCTCAAAAAAATTTAGGCTTATGTCAATTACTTGTTGCCCTATTTTTTAGTCCCAAAATATATTTGTTTAGTGTTCAACTTTGTTAGAAAGCTACTGAAGTTTTCTTTAATACGACGATAGTAATGTGCATGGTTTTCACCATCAAATACCTTTGAAACACTACAGATAATCCCTTGGTGCCTATCAGATATTATTATAACCTCTCTTTCACCTATGACCATCTTCAATTTCTCTAAGAACCAAAGCCAATCCTCATAATTCTCGGAGCTAAATAATCCATAAGCAAGTGAAACATGTCATCATCACCATCATACAAAGAAGCTGAAAATAAAGCACCCTTGTATGACCCACTCATGTGGGATGAATCTATTGATATAATAGGCCGACATCCCATTTTAAACCCATGTATTAACACTAAAAGGGAAACAAACAATTACATAAAATGTCCATCATCCAAACATCTATATTCAGTTATCGTCCCTAGATTTGTTTCAATAAGCCTTGTACACAACTAAGGTAACAACTTATATGAAAATTAGGGCACACCATGAATTCGTTCTTTAGCATTCTCTTTCAAGTTCCATGCTTGACAATAATTCAATTGCATTCTGTATCATCGATGAAAGTCTTTACATATTTGATAGGGCAAGTAATCTGGATTTGAATGAATAACATCATCAATCATAACTATGGCTCGATTACAATGAACTGCTAGTTTGGAAACCAACACATCTTCTAAAGAGTGGTTATGTTCATTTCTAAATGTATGCACCTGAACTATTTTTGTTCTCCCAACAGTAGGAGCAGTTACTTTCCAAGGACATCCTTCAACAACACATATTACAGTCTTATGCTTAAGACAATTCCTCTCAAACTTATATCTAAAACGGCCTCCTACTGACATGAGATTCAGCACCTTCAACACTTATGTATGCATCCCGAAAGTCATTTGCAGTTGAGAAGGTATGCCCACTACCCAATATTACACCCTCAAAACGACTTGACTCTAGTGGACCAACATGTGATTCAGCACATCTTTGATGAAATCCTCATGATTGCATTCTAATATCAACATCTCTTGTTGAATATGGGACCAGTGAGTTAGACCCTACGATTGTTTCGTTCAATCGGCATTATAACATCTAATGAATAAACATAAATATTAAAAAATAAATAAATACACGGAATCATTTAAGATTAGATATTCTTTTGATATAACTTACCATTGTCCTCCATTCTCAATTGTTTCATTGTCTTCAACAGTTGATGCTAAACGTATATATACACGTGCAAATCGGTCACTAAATTGAAACATGTTTGTCAAGTCTTCATCATTTTTCAATGGTTGAAGTGCATATAGATCAAACGGGAGAGTATATGAAAATATTGGTCCCACTATATCGATGTTCATTTTCCCACAAATCCTTGAAACAAAATCATTATATGTCATTGATCGTTCTAAACTTAGATCCTCTTGTCTTCCACCCATATATTCTACATTGCCATGTTCTTCCCTTACTAGCTCTCCTCTAATGTGTAGATAACAATAAATTGTATTACTTGGATCCATTTAAATGGTACTCGATCATGTGCAATCCCTGTTTAGAAACATGAACCTTTAGTCAAGCTGAAACAATTAACTAGTTTTTAATAACACTGCTTAAACCAACTTACTTATAACAAAACTGATTATCACACCTATGACCATCATATATTAATACATCATTTATCTTTGGAACTTTACAAACGAGCTTCATTTACATTTGAGCTTCATTTACATTTCATGGTCTATAATTAATGGTGTAAATATAGACATGCATAGTGTATACTTAACATTAAGCAATGCAATTATTCTATTTTATTTGGTAGTAATTTGCTATTTTATATAAGTTAGGGAGTGAACCTCTCAATTCATGGGCCAACCATTGTTTTGGTAACTCTTTAAGACAAATCGTGTAAATGTCACTATCTTCGGGCCAACCCTTGAAACAACGAGTCTTCCTTTATTTTGCCCACTGTCCAGATTAAACCAGAACAATGTTTACAACTAAGGGCCTACCTCCAAACAAATGAGTCAACCTTTAATTCACTTACTGTAACCTCTTACGAAAACAATAATTTCATCCAAATGTCATTACCTGAATTACAGTCATCCCCTTCATCTAAGGGTAGACTCCTACTATGACCACTACACACATAAACAAAACAAATTTCATATTTGTGGTTGTGACCATCAAATTTACACCTAAGGCTCCACTACTATTTTCCCTAATTCCCACATAAATTCATATCTGCTTTACTACATTTGTTTTATTTTCTTCTTCAATTCAACCCCCATTCATTACAAATTCAAAACTTTTATGAAGAAATTTATTCAAACTTTACTCCCAATCATTTTTAAAATTTATACTCATCTACTCATGACTAAACATGAATTATTTTCTCATGCATTAAATTCACCAATTAATAACTATAAAAAAATCACTCAACCTACTCATTTTGGAATCCCATATAAACAACATTAAACAACAAATTGTTTGAACATTCCTAAAAATTGTATTCCCTTCTCATGCAATAGTCATATTTTTCTTCTCTTTTCCATATTCTTCCCAACAACCACTTACAACACAATACAACAATTCAGAAAATAAAACAAAATCAATATAGCTTACCACCACCTCATTTTCCCATCATTTATCAAATTTTAAACCATATTTCATTTCAAATAAACCTTAAATAAATTCAAATATAAATTCAAATACAATATTAATGAACATTCAACATGTAGAAATATGCAATGTAATCAAGTTTAAATCACAAAATTGCACAAATCACATAACGATGACATTATTCAAATCTCAAAGAATCAAAATAAAAATTTATTACAAAACTTAATAAAATACATATATCACCTGGAAAAACCCTTGCTTTAAAAGTTAAATGCAACTACAATATTTATATTCTTCGTTCTCTCGTTCTCTCAATTACTTTCTTTCTCCTTCTTCGATGTAAAAGCAAAAAGAGGAAGTATAGCAAGGAGAAAAATGACTATCGATGCTGAAATGAGAAGAAGGAAAGGGGTTTTTTTGTCTACCTAGCCTTTGTTAGGGGGTTCACACTTTGACTTTTGTTTTCAGATTGATGTTTGGTGGGAAAATGACAATGTCATCTTCCTTGTGGTGATGGAGGAGAAACAAAATAAGAGATCAAGTTTGGAGGTTTGTTTGGGGTTGATGGGTTATCGCGAATTGAGAAGCTACTAGATTTTTTATGGATTGTTTCGCCTTGTGATGGGTTGTGCCTATGAACGAAGAAGAAAGAACATGGGTTTTTGGTGTTAGGGTTTGGTTGAAGAAAAAAGAAGACATTTGGGGGTAAACATTTTTTAATAAATCAATCAATGTAGAGGGTCTAGTTGGATAATGACATGTACATGATCCATGTCATCAGATTTAGTGGGTAGCTGACTTGGACCTTACTTACGTGACTTTTCCAAGTGGGTGATCCAACAAAGAGAGATGTCAAAGTGCAGGAGGATATTTTTGGAAGGGTCTCAACATTACTATTACAGTGTAAGAAATGTCATTTATTTTCCCCAAAAACCATTGAATTTGAAAAGTAAAAAGCAAAGTTTCTAAAAGGCAAAATTTTGCCCTTGGTGTATGGTTACATAAATTTCCCTTTTAAAAATGGTCAAAACCATAGTCACCAACTACAGCTTTAACTTTAATTATATATATATATATAATTATGTTGTTTCATTTTAAATATTTAACTTTAATTTTTTAAAATAAAAATATTATATTAATTTGGTTTTAAATAAACTTATCTCATTATTTAAAAATAATAATACATGAAATTAAATAAATGATATTTTTAATTTGACATAAAAAATTAATTTTGTTAAAACAATTGACACTATATTTAATATAAATATAATTAATTAATTAAAATAAAATATGATAAATTATATTTATTTAAAAAAATAAATTATGAAAGCCTGTTTAGAAAAAAAAAATATAAATTATTATATTAATTAATAATTTTTTATATATTATATGTAAGTGGCATATATGTGTGTGTGTGTGTGTGTGTGTGTGTGTGTATAAGTTTAATTTAAGTTTAAAATTTATAATATTTTCATTTAAATATGTAAATAATTATTATCATATCGACACAATATGATATTACTTAAATAAAAATATGATAATATTTTCATAAATTATTATCCTATGGACACGATGTGATATTATAAATTGAAATTAAAATATGATAAATTTTAAATTTAAATTTAAATTGAACTTATATAGATATGATATTATTTACCACTTAGATATAGTATATAAAAAATTATTAATTAATATAATAATTTATTATTTTTTAAATAGGCTTTCATAATTTATTTGTTTTAAATAAATATAATTTATTATATTTTATTTATATTTAAATATAGTACCTATTGTTTTAATAAAATTTAAAAATATATTTTTATATCAAATTAAAAATATCAATTATTTAATTTCATATATTATTATTTTTTTAAATAATGAGATAAGTTTATTTAAAATCAAAATAATATAATATTTTTATTTACTAAAATTAAAGTTAAATATTTCAAATGAAACAACATAATTTTATATATATAATTAAAGTTAAAGTCCTAGTTGTGACTACGACTTTAACTATTTTTAAAATAATTCAAAACCGTAGTCACCAACTGCAGCTTTAAACTTAAAGTTAAAGTCATGGTTGGTGACTACGGCTTTTAACCGTTTTAGAAAAATAAAACGATAGTAGTCAACCATGGTTTTATGACATGATAGCTTATGTGGTACAGACGTACTATATTAGGCATTATTTTGAAAACAAGTTTATTTTATGGAAAAAAAAATTAATGTACTATTTTGAGTCAAAACTCAAAGTGTGGTGTATGTGCCAAAAAAACATATTAGTCAAGAAAAATAGTGTTTGAAATTATTGAAAATATACTATTTCTTATACAACAAACGATTCCTCTATGAAATATGTAATAAAAACCAATAAAAATTCACTTAATATCAAGCATCAACTTGTTTTTTAACAATGATTTGACCACTAGAAAATAAACTTAAGACTTGTTCAGTTAATGTTTGTTGATCTATCTCAATTAACTCCAATTGCCACTTTTAATTGGACTTGGCTCTCAACTACTTTCATAGCTTCAATTTGATTTATAGTTCATGAACTCAAGAGTAACTACAACAACAACAACCAAAGAATGGAAGTGAGAAATAATAATTAAAAACTAAACCATTCCAATAAGGCAAAAAGATTACTCATTTGTTCATCCAATCATATTAATAAATTTAGACAAAGACTTTAAAATATAACAATCTCATTTCATTTAAGATGTGATTTAAAAAAAAAAATCTATCAATGAAAATAAATTGACCACATCACAAATCTAAAAAGGTCAAACAAGTATAAACACATGAATTACATTAACCTTCTACCCCATATTTTATATTTTTTTTTGTATTTTTCTTCAGCTATGAACTTTGTTATTATAAATTTATTCCCTTTAAAGAAAAAGTGAATACATATAAAAAAATAAATAAATAAATAAAAATCACCTCAAGCCTTTAAATATTTTTTTGTGCTCTTGTAGCTCAAAGTACCACTCCTTGATGATTTTTAGATAAGATAAAACTATTAAATCTCAAAAAGAGTAGGAAAGGAACCAAAATAAAATTAGGAAAGAATTGGAGAGAAACAAACAATCAAGGGAAAAAGAAGAATTAAGAATAAACTAAACAGTGATTTTGTTGTATGTATACACTTTTCGGTGATTTTAGATGGTATTTTTGGGTGTATTGTTTTACCATTGTTTGGACAGTTGAAATGGTCTTATAGACAAATAGGGGAAAAACATACAACGGGAGAGAAAAAACCAAATTAACAGTCATTCTAAAAAGCATGATTGTTTCTTAGAGGATTCTTTTTGGAATGACATCGAATCATTTATGGCCACAACAAAAGAATCAGTACTTGTCTCCCAGTCGAGGACTAGGGAACAAATGGCACGAAATATGTGCAAAGAAGGGCCTCTAATTCTTGGATCTCTCATAGAAACTGATTTGCTTCACTTGGTAGATTTATTAACATCAAATAAAAAACGGGTTGAAGAAAACCCCACTCAAACTTCATTTTCAAAGTCATTCAGCCCATTGGGAAGAGATCTAGTTCAAGTCAACCTTATGTTTCAAATGGGTTGAGATCAATTTTTAAGGCATACAATGACAGTCAAACTTACAGAGGCAACTGCAACATGATGGAGAAGAGAGAGATCAAAATTTACCTCATACTAGAGTATGTCAACCTGTCATTGATAAGAAATTGCTGGATAGATATAAAAGTGAGATATTAGCCCATTGTCAAAAGATTGTAGATGAGATTTTGAAGGAATACCCAGAAGGGTTCAAAATGAGTGCTTTTAGAATATTATTCCTAGATAGGCATGGCTATTCACTTGATGTACAGAAAGCTTGGTTACCTAAGATTGGCATGACACTTTGAACTTCTTTCCTGTAAAAATATTTACCCCATTTAATTTTTGTTACCAAGAAACCGAGGAAGAAATCAGATTGGTTTTTTTATTTTATTTGGACTCCAAGCTTGAAAAGGCATATGGAGTAATCACTGGTGATGTCATCTAAACATCTTCTTCATCGAAAAGCTCGACATTCTTCTTCATGACAGCCACCTTTGGGTCATCTTGCTCTAGTTGTATATTGGAATCCCCACGGTGACTTTCGATGGAGTTGACAATTGAGTTCAACATGATGAGCCAAAAAAATGTTCGAGTCAAGCCATCCCGACCACCTCTTCACTGATCATTTGTTGCATATTGAAACTGTTGTGGTGTTTGATTTGAAAGAAAGAAAAAAACGGAATCACAGTGAGGCTGGGTGGTGTTATGTGGTGTTGTGTTTTGTTGTTGTGATGTTCATGTTGGAGAACGATGAAAATGAGGTTTCAATGGAGCTGAGGGTTGTGGTGTTTGATTTGGAAAAGAAACCGAAGCTTGAGTGGAAATGTGGTATTCTATTTTGGGAGAAAGGAAAATAGATATGGATGATATAAAAACAAAAGGACAGCGGGCTTTGTGCATTTGCAGGTAGAGAAGGAAGAAGACGAAGCTTTGATGGTGATGTGAAGCTCAATACAGAGAGATTACCAATGACAACTAAGAAAATAGGAGTGAAAATGAGGAAGATGAGAGAATGTCTTATTTTCTACTAGTCTCAAAATGTGTATGCACGGATGAATAAGAAGGGAGAATGAGTGGATGGCAAGCATAGAAAAAGTGGCTATTCATTGTGACAGAAATGGGTTTTGGGTAGCCTAAAGCATGGGCTATGGCAAAAGAAAGACGGTTGATGAAGGTGGTAGGGATAGGTTTTTTTAAGAGCTTAAAGAATAGGCTATTGTAAGGGTATGGCATGGCCTAACTGGTGTTGTACTTGTCTTGAGCAACTAAAAAGAACATAGGCTTTTAAGAGGGACTGGTATGGCTCATGGGCTAAGGTACATTTTGGGCCATCTAAAATATGAGTTGTAGCAAGAAAAAACAATTGATGGGTGAGAGAAATGGGGAAGCTAGGCTAATGACCTATGGAGACTATTGATGGACGGTTGATGCATGGGTTAGTTTAAGGTGTGTTTAGCATGTTTTAAATTATATGAAAGCTAAGTATAAATATTATATAAAAGCATACAAGTTGCATATTTGTTTTTGATTTAGAAAATTAATTTATTTCATGTTTTGATGTGTGAATTTTAATATCATATAGGCTTTACTTATGATTCATCATATACTGAAAATAATTATTATTTTGGCATGTTTATTATAAAAAAAATAACTCATTTTGTTTTATATTTTAAGACATGAATTAGATAACCATAATAAACTCAAATTTTAATTTTGTTTTTGGTTCATAAAGTATTAAAAGGAGAATTGCTTTGATATATTAATAAACTCAAATCTTCATTTTGATTTATGATTCCTGTGATGTTAAAAAGGAAAATTATTTTATCACAAAATAATTCTTAGAATATAAATTTAATAACCTTAACATATTATTTCTCAATTTAATCAATTAATATCTTGATTAATACCTCGATTTCTATCATTTATAAGATAAAGTTAATGAAAAAAAACTTGAATCTTATTAAATCATTCTTAAAAAAAAAAAAAAAAAAAAAAAAAAAAAAAAAAAAACTCATTCCAAATCATTATCAAAACCCTTATTGTATTTCATATTTTTAAAGAAAATGAAACCAATTATTATTTATTTTAAAACATGAATTTATTTGTGAGAATTAAGGTTTTAGAATTCTAAACAAACCTAAATATGCTATAAATCAATAAAAAAAAAAAAACAAAGTCCTAAACTAAGAATTAAGGGTTACTGCAGATGAAATTGGGATCCACTTAATCTCTCCAAAATATCTTATTGAAAATCCAAAACTAGTGATTGATATAGTCTCAGTGGACCATCAATAAGAGCTTAAAAACAACTCAAAAAATGACCACAATTGTACACTAAAGCATCAAAGGATGTAAGAGGACAATCCTATATGGGATGTATCAAGATAACAAAATAGAGGGTCTACAATATTCTAAGAAAAAAACAAGTTACCATATACATAATCACTTGGTAAAAAAATGCTTTCATTAGGATTATGCTTGAAATGTTGACATAAAAATTAAATAAGATGTAGAAATTCATTATGTTCCTTATATATTATTTTATTTGGATGCCATATTAAATTATAAATAAGAATTCATTGGAAAACAAATATAAATCGTGTTTAACTTTCTATCAAAGGAAAACTACATGGAGCTAAATATAATTTTAAAATATTGTGTTTTCCTTTATTTTTCTTTTATGAATTTTAATTTATTTGATCTTTTCGTGTTTAAAAAAAAAGGCAAAATTTTGCTCTTAAGAAACTCTCTATATTGTTAATGAGAAAACAATTGTCTGATAATGGTGTTAATTTCTAAAAATAATTTTAAGTTTTTAAAAATGAATCTATAGTTTGAATGGTAGTACTATTAGAAAATACTGTTATGATTGACTAATTATCTTACCTCATAAAACAAAATGTTCTCTCTTCAAGTACAAAATGTCGGTTTTAAGATTACTTTATTTTAATTTTTCTTATTTTCTCTCTTTCTAAGCTTTTTTTTTTTTTATGATTCTCTAAGCATAAAATGTGTTTGTCTTTACATTTACTCTAATAATTATAAGAGATGGATGAATCCACCTCCCTATTTAAATTTTAATTTTGGGTGTTTAATGGTCAAGTTGTAATACCATTATATATTATTTAGTTCTTCAAAGTACAGTGATCTTCCTCATTGCCCATTTAAAAAAAAAAAAAAAAAACAGACTAATACAATAAGCTTTAAAATTTCATTTTCATCTTGAAATTTTTTAATGAAAGATTGTGTTAAGAAAATTAGAGGAGAGAATGTGTTAAGAAAATTAGGGGAGAGAAAATGGAAGAATATGAAATTTGAAAAAAAAAAAAGTTATATTAAAAAATTTATAAATCCTTTTCAGCTATGTTATGTAATCTAGATTTATGTATATATATTAATTCAAATTTTTAATTTTTTTTAAATATCCCATTATTCGAACTGGTGGTCTTGGTAGTGAGATACTGAATGAGTATACATTTACTCAATTCCAAAACTACAAAAAAGCATGATAAAGAATTCATTAAAAATAAATTGAACATGTTATCCTAGCATCCTGCAAGTGTAAAGCCAATGTTAGAGAAGGTTAGAGTAGAAGCCTTGGAGGTAGTGGAGTCACGTCATTATCCATGTTATCATCATCTCTAACTATCAAGTGCTTATAGGCTGCAGGTTAGTCATGGGGAAGTGGAGAACTACTCATAGGCTATAGGTTAGTGGAGAAGTGGAGCAAATGTCATATCCCTAATCATCATCCCTAAATTGTTAGCTACTTATAGCAAGTCAAAATATTCAACATTATCACCCAATTGGTGGAGAGAAAAAAATCAAAAATGGGAAAAAAGAAAAAAAAAACTCCATAAAAACTTGTTGCTATATATTTAAACGTTAATGATATATATTGTTAGAACGATATATTCATTTAATTATGTTATTGTTATTACATACATTTGCATCAATTAATAACCAATGTCTAATAACTAAAAGCATGTGATTTCAAAGGTGGTGTTTCCATACCATCTCTGACTCTTTATAAATATGACTTAAGCAAGCTTGAGTCTCAATTTGATAGAATAAACTTGAAGAATAAAGTAAATTTATGTAGCCTACATCCTAATAATGATAGGAAAGTAAATTAAAAAACTAAATAACTTTAATTTAAAAGAGATTTAATTTTAATAGAAATCCATATAAAATATTTAAATAGATTCAATATAATTCTTATAAATGAATTAAAATAGTATTTTATTTAGAATTATTATGAAAGAAATGATGAAAAATTTATTAAAAAAATATGAAAAATTTTATGGTAAAATTTTTTATTAATAAAAATTTGTATCTATAAAAAAAACATGAAATATAAAAATTCTAAAATTATGGAAAGAAACAGATTATAAAATGAATATCATAAATAAATTAAAATGGGTATTTTATAATTCTAATTTATTTATTACAAAATTCATTATAAAATATTTTATTGCTATGTAATAATGGTCCAAAATTTCCAACCTATTGTAGAAATAAAGCAAACCTTTCTTAAACTGCATTGGTACGTAATGATGATCCTATTTTTTAGCCTAAAAGTACAACAAGAAACATGAAACCTAGATGGGAAAAAAGCAAGCAAACAAGGGAAAAAAAAAACTAACGGTTTTAATGGAGATTGGTGATGTTCCTTCTCAAATATCAAAGACTAGTTTAGGTTTCGGTTTCAAGGTATTAAAATTTAAGTATGCATATCTCTAGCTCCTTCATCTATTTCACTTTCCTCCATGGGTGACTCATTTCCACACTATTTGTTTGCTTTAAAGATATTCAATCTAGGTGTATAAGGATTTTATTTTTATTTTTCCATCTTCCTCTTCATTCTTTACTCAAAGATCTAAGAGAAGCTTTTACCTATTCCAACTACTGTTTTCCATTTGATGTTTTGTTTGTACGTAGTTAAAAATTTTGTCTGCATCTAAGAAAAGCTTTTGCCTATTCCAGCTATTGTTTTCTCTTTGATATTCTATTTGTTGTTTAAAAGTTTATCTCCTTGTACCAAAAATGCAGGTCCTCCTAATCATGGGTTAGCTCTTTAATTTCTCAATCACTAAAGGACAATTTTGAGGGACAAGTCTTGTTAAGGTAATTCTTTGCTCTCTTCGGTATCTCTCTCTATACTTTGCAATGAAACTCTAACTTCTCGGTACTTCATTTTTTAAAAGGAAAATGAACATAAATAATTAGATTTGCAGTTGAGTTATTTGGTGGTTAGTAGATTTGGTCTAGTGGGTGGGTTTACTTTGGATTTAATTTGATTCCATTGAATGTGAGGTTATTTAATGAGTTACAACTTTTTTTAATGGTATATATATCATAATCATATGGTCTTTAAGTCTAGAAACCATGCTTTTTTTAATGGTATATATATCAAAATCATATGGTCTTCAAGTTTAGAAACCATGTTTGGATGCCATAAAAAGATCAATGAACTTCATAATTGTTGGGATATTGCCTAAGGAAACTCTCTTTCCTGTTAAATAATCACTTGTGGTATTCAAAACTTTCAGCAATTATATAATGTGGATCAAGTAGAGTTGACCATTCAAAGAAATGAGATCTCTATTGTTTCCAGCACTAAAACAGTTTGTATCAAATTGGTGGCTAATAACTAAATTCAACTTGTCAATAACACTAATATATGCTTTGTGTCCTTAAACCTCATAAGAATCAACAACTCTTGTGACCTACTAAATCCAAATATATATATATATATGATGTATGATTAGGGATATGTTATGAAAAGACTAAACTCCTTTCATTATGAATCTCCACATTCTTTGACATTTTCTTTTTAAAATAATACTACCTCTATTTATTTATTTTTTTAAGGGACAAAGGCTTATTGTTACTACATATAATTATTATTATTATTTAATTTGCTCATTAGTATTATAAAGATTATTGCTTATTTTAGAAACTTAAATGGGTTACATTATCATCCATGTATGGGTTTGCCTGTGAAGTTTATGACTTTATATTTTGAGTATTAACTTCTGTTTTTTTTGTTGCCAAGTCTAATTAAATTTATCTACTCATGAGTTTTTGAGTAAATATATTTATTTTTTCTTCTACTAGGCAAATAGCAAATATGTTAAAGGATTTAAATGTATTTCATTTTAATGTGTTTAGGATACTTATATAAGATTTAAATAAGTTCATGCATGAAACATTAAACTTCCCATTCTAGCATCCTTGTATGACAAAAATTTCTCTTATTACATGCGAAGGATATTTAAGTTGTCAAAGAATGAAAATGGTTCATTGATGAACTAGTTTGAAGTTGACAACTTCTAAATTTGTCTAGCATATGAATGAGACTCTTTTTTTCTACAAATGATGCTTGAATTGTTCAATTGGACAATATAAGGAAAACATAATATCTTTGAAGTTATGCTCTTATGCTTGGTTCATTTTTAAAAATTTTGACAGTTGTTCCTTTTGTTCTCTAGGTGCATATTTGGACAAGGCTGAATAATATACCTTCTCCATTTTGTGTACTTGGAGAACTATAGGGAAATGCTGCCAAAATTTTTCTAAAATGAAACGAAACATAATAGTTGTTGACATGTAGGGATTATGTATTCCTATATGGGATAGGAACCACCACTTAAACTAGGAAATTGGAGATGTTAGAATGCATAAGACATGTAGTATAAGTTGATTTTAGTTTAATAAGATAGAATCATGAGAGTTAATTATGTTTCTTGCTTTAACATTTTGATATATAATTTTATTTTAATTTTAGGGAAATATGCATAATAAGTTATCTTTGACGATTCAAGAGTGAATAAAGACTTAAACAAATGTAAGATATATTTATTTCTCATTTGTATGGTAGCGCATCAACTAGATAGGATCATAATTCTATAAGAGAACCACATGTTTTACTTTGGTTCCATACCTAATGAAATTAAATGTATTTAATAAGATGAAATATCATGAACTAATAGGAATTTTAAATTAATAATTTGTGGCATTAACTACAATGACATGAATTTAATAAGACAATTTTTATAATTAACTATCCCACTTTGATATACTAGTAGACAACATGGATATATTACATGATGAATCCTTTTGATCTATGATACAACATTAACATTTTAAAAGTGTTAAAACAATAGCTTTTTATACCAAAAAAAAAAAAAAAAAAAGGTCTAATGCATGGAGCAAGAGTCCTTACTCTTAACAAGTGGATTCTAATGTTAAAATTCCTCATGATTAATTCATTGTGTATTGGAATCATAGAATGGATTGAAATTGGATGTCTAAAGATAGAATGTCAAGGGAGTACAAGAAATGAATTGAATACTTCATTAATTTTACATTAGAACATTGTCTGAATCAAAGTGGAATTCGTTGTCCTTGTATGCAATGTGGAAACTTAATACATCATACACCTAACAAGATTCAGGAACATATGCTTTTCAATGGTAACAAGTGGATTCTAATGTTAAAATTCCTCATGATTAATTCATTGTGTATTTGAATCATAGAATGTATTGAAGTTGGATGTCTAAAGATAGAATGTCAAGGGAGTACAAGAAATGAATTGAATACTTCATTAATTTTACATTAGAACATTGTCTGAATCAAAGTGGAATTCGTTCTCCTTGTATGCAATGTGGAAACTTAATACATCATACACCTAACAAGATTCGGGAACATATGCTTTTCAATGGTATTGACTAGAGTTATCGTACATAGTATTGGCATGGAGAAGCAGGTCCTACTAGTAGACAACCAACTAAAATGGCACAACATTATGACACAATGGATTGTGGTGACATTGCTAGTATAATAGAAATGTTTCATGCTATAGAATATGAGTTCATGACAGACCCAATTTCATTTAAAAAATTGCTTGAAGATGCTAAAAAACCTTTGTATCCTAGTTGTGTAAAGTTCACAAAGCTTTTTTCATTAGTTAAATTGTACAATGTGAAGGCACGATATGGGTGGTCAGATAAAAGGTTTTCAGATTTACTCCAAATATTAGGGGATATGCTCCCAGTGAACAATGAGATACCCTTATCCATGTATGAGGCTAAGAAAACATTGAATGCATTAGGGATGGAATACAAAAAGATACATGCATGCCCAAATGATTGCATACTATACAGGAATGAGTTAAATGATGCATCTTCATGTCCTACTTGTGGAATGTCAAGGTGGAAGGTAAACAAGGCAGGGACAAGAAACTCTAAGAGGATTCCTAAAAAAGTGTTGTGGTATTTCCCACCCATCCCTAGGTTTAAGAGGATGTTTCACTGTCCCAAAATAATGAAATACCTAAAATGGCATGCACAAGGAAAAGAAAATAATGGTAAACTTTGACACCTAGTGGATTCCCCAACATGGAAACTAGTGAACCAAATATGACCTGAATTTGCTTCAGATTGTAGGAACCTTAGACTTTCTATTTCAGTAGATGGTATCAATCCTCATAGCTCCATGACCAGTAGGCATAGTTGTTGGTCTATTCTCACAGTAACTTACAACATTCCCCCTTGGTTATGCATGAAGAGGAAATTTATAATGTTATCTTTGCTAATATCAAGACCACGACAACTGGGTAATGATATCGACGTTTACTTGGCACCATTAGTTGATGATTTGAAAACATCGTGGGAGGTAGGAGTGGAAGCCTATGATGCACATCAACAAGAGTTCTTCACATTGAAGGCTATTTTGTCATGGACAATTAATGATTTCCCTGCATATGGGAACTTGTCTAGTTGCATCGTTAAGGGATATTATGCTTGTCCAATATGTGATGAAGAAACAAATTCACATTGGCTAAAACATGGGAATAAGAACTCATATACCAGCCATAGAATATATTTTTTTCATGCAACCATCCATTTAGAAAGCAAAAGAAGGCATTTAATGGTGAACAAGAGGTTAGGTTACCTCCAAAAGAACTTACTGGAGATGAAATATTTAGAAAGATTGATATGATTCATAACTCATGGGGAAAGAAAAAAGTTAAACAATGTGAATCCTTTGCTAATCCTATAAGTTGCTGGAAAAAAAAGTCTATATTTTTTTAACTTGAATACTGGAGATATTTTTATATCCGACACAACTTGGATGTCATGCATATAAAGAAAAAATTTTGCCAGAGCATCATTGGAACTTTGATTGACATTCCAGGTAAAACAAAGGATGGAGTAAAGTCTCAACTTGATCTTCTTGAAATGGGCTTAAGGCCTGACTTAGCACCAAGGTTTGGGTTGAAGCGAACTTATCTTCCCCTTGCATGCTACTCTAAGTAGAAAGGAGAAGAAAATAGTATTGCAGACTTTAGCTTATTTGAAGGTTCCTAAAGGTTATTGTTCAAACTTTAGAAACCTTGTGTCCATGGAAGAGCTAAAGCTTAGAGGCCTTAAGTCCCATGATTATCATGCTCTTATGCAACAACTACTACTAGTAGCAATAAGATTCCTATTGCCTAAGCATGTCAAACATGCCATTACAAGATTGTGTTTTTTCTTTAATACACTTTGTGCAAAGGTGGCGGACATGTCAAGATTGAATGATCTACAACAGGACATACTGGTGACTTTGTGCTTGCTAGAGATCTATTTTCCACCTTTCGTCTTGACATCATGCTTCGTTTAATAGTGCATTTGGTAAGAGATATTAGATTATGTGGACCAGTATATATGAGATGGATGTACCCATTTGAATGGTGCATGAAAGTCCTAAAGGGTTATATTTGAAATCATAATCATCCAAAATGGTGCATTATTGAGTGCTATATCACAGAAGAAGTCGTAAAGTTTTTTACAGAGTATTTATTCGGCATGGATGCAATTGGGATTCCTTCTAGTATGAAAGATGAATGGAAATGTGGGAAACCATTACTTGGTGGTCGTGCAATAACTATTCATGATTATAAATTGGTGGAGCAAGCACATCAATCTGTTCTACAAAATACAACCATTGGACAACATTTTATTAAGTGTCATATATGTGAATATATGAGTTTGAAACTCTAGCTAATGTTTATACAAACCATGACTTGCTTATTTTTACTTGATAGTGAACATATGAAATATTTGAAGACAAAATATCCTCATCAATCAAAGAGAGTGAAGTGGCTAGAGGATGAACATGTGCACACATTTAGTTATTGACTTAGAAAAAATATATGAAACTCAATACTCATACTCCCTTCAAAATTTAATGCTTATAAAATTTAAATTACACTGACTTACATATCATTAATAAACCTTATAGGTTTTAGATGACATAAGTAAGAAAGAACCTTTTGAAAAGGAACTTAAGTGGCTTGCACAGGGACCAAGACTAGTTCTTACTTACCTTGGATATATCATTAATGGTTGTTGTTACCATATCAAGGACTGTGATGAGGCACGAGTCAACCAAAATAATGGTGTCAGTATTGTGGCATCGACCATGCAAATTACAAGTGCCAAAGATAAGAAGCTTATGCTTGGTGACATGTGTTTTTATGGGATTGTCATAGAGATATGGGACCTTGATTATAACTTTTTTAACATTTATGTTTTTAAGTCTGATTGGGTTGATAGAAAGAATGGTGTCAAAGTTGATGAACTTGGGTCTACATTAGTTGATTTGAGCAAAATAAGACATAAATCAGATCCTTTCATTTTGGTAACACAAACCCAACAAGTATTTTATGTAGAAGATCAAGTTGATCCAAGATGATCTATTGTATTATCAAGGCCAAAAATGGAGTTGTTTGACATAGAAGGTGATGACAACATAGCCAACAATTGTATGGAGCATCACCCATTTGCGAACGGGATGCCTAATATTAAGTTTTTTTTATGAAGTTGAAGATTATGATGAAATTTGTATGTGTACTGATTGTGAGGGGATTTGGATTGAGCATTAAGCTTAATTTTTTATTTTTTATTTCTTTTTGTTTGTTTTGTGACTATTAAGTGTATTATATGATTTTTAAGTTATTGTTAATATACAATGTGATGCTCAACAATGTTATGTTTTCATTTTATTCTTGTTAAATATATTTTTACTATTATATACTTACTAAGTTATTCTAAATAAATGCAATAAGTATCATATTTATATATATTGAATAGTTTGAACTTTCATTTGAGCTTATTTGATATGTAGTTAAATAAATGTTGCTTATATGTTGATATTGTAAGTTTCATTTTAGATTAGACAAGATAAAGCCATTACTCACCTATTTCATATTGATTCAAATTTTATATAATTGAAGGGGTAACCCATTCAACGTTTCCATGGGTTTGAATTTAAAACTTTAAATCAAAGTGTTAAACTATGTACTATGCAAAACAAAGCAAAGGTTATATGGGAAGATGGATTGTGTAACGCCCAGAAATTTTTATATAGGGATAAGATAGGAATTTTATAATAATAATAATAATAGTGAATTAATTATTTTAATAAAATGAAATAGGGGTAAAAAGGTAATTTTCCTAATAAATACCCTAAGTATTAAAAAAAAAAAGGAAAAATCATTTCTATTCTTCTCTGAATTTTCATTCCTATTGGCAGAATACCAGAGGACATAAGACTTTCGAATCTAAGGTTTGAAGAACATATTTCTCTAGGTAAGGTTTTTGTTTTCTAATTCTTAGATCTTATTTTAATATATCCGTTATATTTTTAACCTTAGGTAGGAAACCCCAATCTAGATTAGGGTTTGTGTTTCTTAAAAAAAAAAAAATTAGTTTCGTGGTGGATGACGTGTGATAGTTGTGGCAGCATGAAGCCCCGTAGAATTAAGGATTAAAAATTAATAAATAAATAAATAAACAACAATGAGAATATGCGAATCCGTTGGGTGTGGAGTGTATGTTTTCTTATTTAATGTTTAATGGTTGGTGTGTGCTTGGAGATGGTAGGATAGGTGTGGAAAGTGAGGTTTCGAAATAAATAAATAGAAGAAAAAACATGTGGCAGAATAGTGATTAAAAAGAAAATGTGGAGATCATGGAGACGTATTGTGTGTGGGTTTGGTTATGTGGTTGAAAAGTCAATGACTTGTGATATTGAGGGTGGAAAAGAAAAATGATGTATTGAGGACTGTAGGATAATCTTATTAAAATATGAAGTAGGTCCTAGGAAAAGTTGGAATAAATATTTAAAGAAATAAATTCTTATGTAG
Organism: Vitis amurensis; assembly: GCA_037355405.1. Classification (NCBI taxonomy): domain Eukaryota; kingdom Viridiplantae; phylum Streptophyta; class Magnoliopsida; order Vitales; family Vitaceae; genus Vitis; species Vitis amurensis. The sequence continues at coordinate 12,874 of JBAPGN010001976.1, read as the reverse complement.
AGTGATGAAAGAGATTATTGTAAATAAATATTTTTAGGAAATTCAATTTAGTTTCGGAAAGAGAAATAAATTATTGAGGATTAATTGTTATTGGTTAAAAAGTTGGAAAATAATTTTTGTAATAATAATATTGACTTAAAAAAAAGAATAAAAATAAATAAATAAATTCTAGGATTCCCAAACCTATTTTAAATGAATAGTTAATAGTGTTGATAGTACCTTTTTGTTGTGTTGGGTGAAAAGTAAATTTTGGGGCCAAACTTTTCAAGATTTGGAGTGCTTATTTGAGGTAAGGGAAATTAATGCAATTGTTAAATTTTTTTTTGAAACAATTTTATATATATACATTATTTGAAAACATTTGAGTTATATTCCGTTTTATGCATGGATCAAACCTGTTTTGCATGAAAAGTATGTTAGAATTTTATATTTTGTTTTTGACAAATAAATGTGGAGATATTATATGTTGTAAATTTGAATAAATGAAATAAATATTTGACTCTGGTTTGTTTGGCCCTTGTCAACGGGATATAATAGTTGACTTTTAACTTTTGGCCCTTGTCAATGAAATATAATAGTTGACCTTTACATTTCTTTGTGAGGAATGTAATTGATTTGAATCTCAGCCTCTAGGGGTTTCGGTTAGAGGTTACTAGTACTAGTAGTGTTTGGTTCCATCCACCTTAAAGGAACAATTTGATGCTAGCCACCCATTTGAAAAGTCTCACCTAACTGGGCACCCTTTGATGTTTGATGACCAGAGTAAATAAATTATTGGAATGTTTTGACTGAATTTGATATGAAAATGTTTGAATAAAAAATAAATGCATACAGTTAGAAATTTTGAATGTATTGGCAATTAAAAAAAAATAACTCACAGGTTTATGAAAATGATTTATTACAATATCTCCTATTTTGCAAGTGAATTTGAAATATTTGATCCAATGACTGCATTAATGTTTCTTATTAGGCTATGAGCTCATTCCTATTTGTTGACCACATTTCAGGTACCCTTAGTTCGGGTGAGGAGTGATGACTAGGCTTAGGAATGGTCATCATTAGGATTTGACTTAGGATTTGACTTAGGATTTTATGTTGGATTTTGTTTAACTGTTAGTTATGTTCATTTGGATCTTTTGGTATTTGGAAGCTATTTGGATACTGATCCTTTAAATTTTATGTTAGTTCAAAGTTGAGTTTTGGAGATTTTGAAATTTGTTTTAGTACTTGAATTGTTTAAGTTTGCAAACATTTGGACAATGGATTTTGGATAGTGGATGTTTTAGTTTTGAAATAGAATTTTGAGGATTTTAGATTTTTTTTTCCGTTACTCTAAACAGGTATTTGGTAATTGGTAACTTCCGATTACAAGATAATTGTTTGGGTCAGGTTACACTGTAAGCCTTCGGGTTTGAAGTGTGAAATGACCGTCATGCCCTTGGAATGGGTCTTAGGGCGTGACAGAGTGGTATCAAAGCACTAGGTTTTGATCTTGATGGGAACTTGTGTAGTTTACCTTTGGAAATAGATGAGTGACGCATTAGTTTAATGTTTCAACTTCATCTAGTCCGATTCCTTTTATTTCGAACAATTCTGACTTACTTATTTGGCTTCTTAGTGACTGATTTAGTTATATCTTTTGCTTTATAGGACACCATGCCACCAAGAAGACCTGCCTCTTCCCAAAATAGTCAAGCTAATGATGATATACCCCCTCCACCTGAGGCTTTGACCCCTATGAGTACTGAAGGGCTTTATAGATATTTAGGGACCTTGGTTGAATTGGTTGAGCATCAGGCTCGAGCTACTGGAAGTAATGGTCAAGGACAATCCTCATCTAGTAGGGGTAGCTCCTTTGACGACTTTAAGAAGTTAGGTCCCCCTTATTTTTCTGGTACTTCGAATCCAACAGAGGCAGAGTCTTAGATTATGAAAAATAGAAAAATTCTTCGATGTCATTGATTGTTCTGAGGAGCAAAAGACCTCTTATGCAGCATTCATGTTAAATAAAGAGGCAGGCCATTGGTGGCGCATGACTAAAAGGCTTTTGGAGGGTCAGGAGCCTATTGTTTGGAGACAGTTTAGGGAGGCTTTTTATAGGAAGTACTTTCCTGACAGTGTTCGATGACAAAAGGTGAGAGAGTTTGTTCGCTTGGAACAAGGGGATTTGACTGTGACCCAATGTGAGGCTAAGTTTACCGAACTATCACGTTTTGCCCCACAGTTGATTGCTACAGAAGAGGAAAAAAGCATTAAAGTTTCAAGATGGACTGAAGCCTTATTTGAATAATAAGATATCAATTCTGAAGTTAGGTGTTTATTCAGATGTGGTAGACAGAGCCCTTATTGCAAAGAATGACAATGAAGAGCTTCACCAGTATAGGGAACAACAAAGGAAGAGGAATAGAAATGATGGCGCTCATGGTAACCAAGCATAGAAAAAGTCTGCTCCAAGTAGAAATCAAAATAAAGGAAATGCAACACAAAATTCGGATGGGATTTGTCCTACTTGTAGTAGGATGAATGGGGACAGGCCATACTATAGAGAGACTGGAGCTTACTTTGGTTGTGGAAAGCAAGGTCATATGGTGCGGGATTGTCCAAAGAATAAGAAGTTAGTTTTTGGGAAGCCTAAGGAGGAGAATAAAGATGATAGATAGCAACCCAGGGCTCAAAGGTGGGTATTTGCTATGACTCATGGAGATGCTCGGGCTATTTCTGATATGGTGACAAGTATTCTTCGAATCCACACCTTATTTGCTAGAGCCTTAATTGATCCTGGATCAATGCACTCTTTTGTTTCCGTATCTTTTGCTGGTTTGTTGGGTATGTCGATTGATAATATGGACTTTGATTTATTTGTTGCTACTCCTTTGGGAGATTCTATTGTGGTTACTAAAATAATTAGAGATTGTTGTGTGATGATTGGGTATAGAAAAATGACAGTTGACTTAGTACTTCTGGACCTTCAAGATTTTGATGTGATTTTGGGGATGGATTAGTTAACTTCTTATCATGCTTATGTTGATTGTTTTTGGGAAAAGAGTGACTTTTAGCATTCCTGGTCAGCCTGATTTTAGTTTTGAGGGGAAGCATGTGGACAAACCACTGCTTGTGATCTCAGCCTTGCGAGCTAGTTCTTTGCTCAGGAAAGGTTGTCAAGGCTTTTTAGCTTATGTTGTGAATAAGGAAAATGATTTAAAGTTGGAAGACATACCCATTGTAAGGGACTATCCTGATGTCTTTCCAGATGATCTACCTGGCTTGCCACTAGAGAGGGAGGTGGAGTTCATCATTGATTTGGCACCAGGGACAGCTTCTATATCTAAGGCCCCTTACAAGATGGCACCTTTGGAGCTTAAGGAGTTGAAGATTCAACTTAAGGAGTTGAAGATTCAACTTTAGGAGTTGTTAGATAAGGGCTTCATTAGGCCTAGTGTTTCACCTTGGGAAGCTCTTGTTTTATTTGTAAAGAAGAATGATGGATCTATGAGACTCTGCATTGATTATAGAGAGTTGAATAAGGTGACGGTGAGGAATAAGTATCTCCTTCCTCGGATTGATAATTTGTTTGATCAGCTTCAAGGTGCTTGTGTGTTCTCTAAGATTGATCTTCGATCTGGTTATCACCAGTTAAGGGTTAGAGGTGAAAATGTACCTAAGACTGCTTTTCGGACTAGATATGGGCATTATGAGTTTTTGGTTATGCCTTTTGGTTTGATTAATGCACCTGTTGCTTTTATGGACTTAATGAATAGGTTTTTCAAGCCCTATCTAGATCAGTTTGTGGTAATTTTATAGATGATATTTTGGTGTACTCAAAGAGTAGGGAGGAGCATGAGCGTCATTTGAGTATTGTATTACAGACTCTCAAAGATAAGCGATTGTATGCTAAACTCAAGAAGTGTGAGTTCTGGTTAGACAGAGTTTCTTTCCTTGGGCATGTGGTGACCAAGGATGGCATCTTAGTTGATCCTAGAAAGGTAGATGTTGTATCAAATTGGAGGAGACCTACTACTGTGACCGAGATTTGAAGTTTCTCAGGACTGGCTGGTTATTATAGGCAGTTTATTGAGGGGTTCTCTAAGATTGCCCTACCTCTAACCAGTTTGACTCAGAAAGGGGTTAAGTTTGAGTGGTCTGATGATTGTGAACGTAGTTTCCAAGAGTTAAAGAACATATTGGTGATAGCTCCTATTTTGACTATCCTTTCAGGTTCAGGAGGGTTTGTGGTGTATAGTGATACATCTCGTCAGGGTTTAGGTTGTGTTCTTATGCAACATGGGAAAGTTGTAGCTTACGCTTCTAGACAGTTAAAGCCTTACGAACGAAATTATCTTGCTCATGATTTGGAGTTAGCTGCAGTGGTTTTTGCGCTTAAGATTTGGAGACATTTTCTTTTTGGTGAAACTTATGAGATATTCACAGTATAGAGTTTGAATTTATTGTTTTCCCAAAGGAATTGACATGAAACAAGGAGTGGTTTAAATTTAAGGCGAGATTAAGATTATTCGATATACCTAGGAGGCGAATGTTGTGGTGACGCCTTGAGTGGAACTGTTTAGGTTCCTTAGCAGCTTTAGAGGCTTAAGCAACTTATTGAGATTGAGAGTTTACAAGTCCTTTAGAGTCCTTGGCTCAGGAGCTATTGTGGCAACTTTAAGTGGCACTGACTGATTGGAGAATTAAACCTACAAAAAGAATGATGTGCATTAGTGAACTTTGGAGAAAGTAAAGGGGTATAAGTGCTGACTTGCTTCTTATTAATGATGGGATTTGAGATTTGAGACTAGGACTTGTGTCTCAAAGGTATGGAATTTACAGGGAAGTTGTTGGAGAAGTATTGTTTCTAAACTGTTTTGCAATCCACTAAGGACAAAGATGTATAAAGATTAAAGTTTGAACTATTGGTACTAGGAATGAAGCGGCTATTGCACATATTTGTGGCTCCGTGTTGGGGATGTCAACAAGTGAAAGCTGAACATCACGACTGTAGGATCTTACATCACCTTACTATCTCCATGAGTGGAAATGGAGCATTTACCAGGACTTTGTGTCAGGGCTTGCCAAGAACTTAGGAGGTATAATGCTATTTGGGTGATGGTGATCGATGACAAAGTTTGCTCATTTTTGCCTTGAAAGTATATTTTTCTATGGACGTTACTTTTCTTATGTTACAGATTGAGATGCATGGGTGCCTGTTTCTATAGTTTCTGCAGAGATCTCGCCATTTCCACTATTTCTGATTTTGCATGGCTACCAAAAGCATTAGGTACCCTAAGTGAGTTTTAGTTATGCCCTTTTCCATTCCCGCAGACTAATGGTCCCAATCCAGATAGGTATTCAGGTGATGGCAGGATTTGTTGAGGGAGAGCCCACGCATCCAACGCTCCGCGGACCGCACTACGCCACATGATGACACACACAAACAACTACCCACACCCTAGCGACCCAAAGACAACCCCAGACCCAAAAAAGAACATACTCAAAACACCAACACCCCACAAGACGAGACCACCCAAACCAACCACACAAAAACCAAAAACCAAAATCACAACAAGACCAAAAAAAAACAACAAAAAAATAAAAACACCAAAAAAAAACACGAAAAGAAAATAAAAGAAAATAACAACAATCAAAAGTAAAACAACCACAAAACCAGACCAAAACAAAAATCAAGAACAACACAAAACGAGAAACAACACAAAATCGTAAAAACACAACTTTGTCTTTGAGCCTAAGGTAAATTAGGATGATTATTTGCCTCTAGTCGGAGTTTTGGCCTATATAATATTTTCAAGCTGATATGGGATGACAACCTTTTGAGGGAGGTTGTATGGTAGGGATTGTCATCTCCTGTTTGTTAGGATGATGTAGGAGAAAGAAAACTTTTAGGCCTGATTGTGCTTTATTATGTTTGAAAAGATAACTTTGATTAAAGAAATATTTAATAGTAGCGCAAAGTAGACAGAAGAAGTTATGCCGATAATTGCGAGAGATTGGAGTTTGAATTAGGTGATTGTTTTCTTAAAAGTTTCGCCTTATGAAGTCTGTGATTGAATTGGGAGAGGCAAACTTAGTCCCTCATTTGTGGTATGTTTGATATTGGAAAAGTAGGTGTCTTTGGCGTAAAAGTAGCCTTGCCCCAAGTCTGTCTAGATTCATAATGTGTTTATGTTTCGATTTTGAGGAAATATGTTTTTGATCCTTTCATTTGTGAGTTGAGCTATTCGATTCTGAGGATTTGACTTAATAAAGGGTGCCGTCAAATTTGTTCAGTGTAATGACAAGGTACTAGAATGTGTTGGTCAGTTGGTTAAAGTCCAATGGAAATCATAAGTATCCAAGAGCCACTTGGGAGTTGAAGATGAGAGAGAGAAAGCATCCCAATTATGTCACAGACTCGTGAGCGCTCATGTAGCTTAGCTTTAAAGGCGTTCAACCAAATTCTATACCTTGAATACTATTACAAAGTAGCTAGCTACTATAGGCATGAGTGGTTCTAGGTCGTTCACTTGGAAGGGTTTTCGCAAACCAGTGATATTCAAATTAGGAAAATAGGTGATTTTCTAGGATGTTAGCTTTAAAGAAGATGTAAGTTTTTGAAGATTTAAACTAATCTAAGCTAACATTAATAGACTAAATGAGAGGGTGTAAAAACAAGTTTCTCAAGATAGGATTGCTATGGCTCTGGCCTCTTATGCAAATTGGAAATCTCAAGGATAGGTTCTCGCGTTGGTGGCAACTATGGTGTGCTTGACTTCCGAACGGTGTGGTTTAAATCAGTTTTAATCTTTTAAAATGACAAATAGTGGTATGAATTTTATCATGGTTATTCACCTTGAGATTCCTTGAATGGCTCGGTAAGAGTAATAATGGTTAAACCAAAGCTTACAAATATTGTTGGCAACTCAAATTCATCTAGTTGATATAATCACCTTTTCAATGGCATTGAAAATTGGTTTAATGGATTAATACAAAACTTTCATGGATATAGATACTTCCAATAGCTGTGGAGATAATAAGGATGAAATCCAAGCTTACAGTATTGGCCGTTGGAGTTGTCCAAGAATAAAAACCAAACTTTGATAATGAACTTTAATGAACGTATACCTTACTTCCGGGTGCGAGATTTCATGCGATTGCATCCAAGCATCATCTATAACATCCATACTTTGAGGAACTAATTTTAGCAATCACCTCTGAGGAAAGCCTAGAGATGTTTGGCTTCCAGAAAAAGAATAGTAAAAGAAAAGAGAAATAGATAGCTCTGTATTTTTCTAGTGTAAAGTTATATATATTATTCTTATTCTTCTATATTCATATTTATGTTCCAAGAGGTTTTCACCCTTTTATTAGTCTTTACAAGCAAAAGCTTGTGATTGGTAAAGATAAGAAAGGAAATTCATCCACCAAAAATACAAAGTAAAATATCTAAAGTGGTCCGGCAAAACAGAGCAAAATTCGCAACACGCATGCGGATTATAGCGAATTTGAAGGTGATTATGCGAATTCGCATAACTCTTGTGGATGCGAAAATTTCTAGATAAACCGAGAGGCCAGTTGCTTCCGAAACATATTTCTTTTCTATTTTCAGCTCAAATCGTGCACGGTTTGAATCGTTGATTATTGACTTCAGAGCTTTGCAAATGTATATAGATGTAAAATGACTTCGGGAAGTGCTTCCAAAAGTTGCGAAAGAGACTGCGTGAACATCGTTGATTTTTTCACTTTGCTTCTCTTTTGTTTCTTTGCTTCTTCCTTTGCTTGACTGTCTTATGATCAAAAGCTGTCAAACATTAAATAGCCACAAATTGATTAGAGACATGATAGTACTTAACTGCAATTGGATAAGTGGAGAAAACTACACAAAGTGCTTAAAACTAATGCAATTAAGGGTGTAAATCACTTTTTGGGTAGTAATCACTCCCCTAATGAGCACACTTGCTAGTCCTGGCATATGAAGGAAAGAAATAAAGAAAAATAGATAACCTATTAATATTTACAAATCATGTTGATCACTCCAAAAATACCACTAGTGGCATGATTGGATCAAACTCTTCAGTGGCAATCAAGGATATAAACTCAATCATCGACAAGGTCTCAAATAATTACTATCACAACATTCAAGCGGGATTATGCAAATTGAGTATCAAATATTTCACATCCCAAGGACAACTCGTTAATTTTCACAAAAATCTAGTGTTAGATGGGCTTGGGTTCCGTTATAGTGTGTAATATATTCTTCCCCCACACTAAGGTTTTTCTCTAACTTTAGAACACTAACTCATATATGAGGCTAGAACGCCCTCTTTTTTTTTTTATTTTTTTTTTTTTTTAATTATATATATATATAATACTCCACCCATCAAGCCATGTAACGCGCGTGAGTCGGCTGGCTCCAACCATTGGAGCTTAGGCCCAGGTTTAAAGATGTTCACCAATACCTCGGACCTTGCTCGGTTTCAAGAAGTGAGAAAAAAAAAATTTTCATGACAATTGGCCTTTTATTAAGGTTGTCCCACTGAATAGAATGGAGTCAAAGGCACCAAGTCAAAATTCCTAAGTTTAGATTGGGTAGTGAAAAGTTTTCATCTTATAACGGAATCTTATGTGTTCAGTGTGTGAAGATTAGGTGGGACTTAAGATTGAAATCAAAAGGAGCTTCACCAATTATCGACTTGAATAAGCATAATACAACTCTTTAGCATGATTGGCAATAGATATGAATTTAATTTCTCCCTATTTTTTTGAGAATTTATTTTAAAGAAAAACAAGGAAGTTTGACAAAAAAATTTTGTAGCAACATTAATTACAAAATTCAACAATTCTTCTTATCTCCCCCAATGAATGAACATTAGTCCCCAATGTTCTAAAGAAAATGGTAATAAGGGAGGAAGTGATACCTTGATATAGGTATTGAATAGAGAGGAGAACCACATGTTGCTAGAAGAAAATCTAAGAATGATGATTAGGGAAAGAAAAAGGAATATTCTAATATACAAAAGAAGATGTCTATTATAAACTGAGAGAGTACATTACCAGACAAAACTGGCATAACCATCCCATTATAAGTGGTCAAATACATAAGATCAAAAACATAAATATAAAGATAACAAAAAGGAGTATGAATCGATATGAGTCCAAGTGTAGGCATCTGGGTGGATAGGGGGTCCTCTGCTGGAACTGAGAAGCACGTACAGGTGAGCTCGGTGGCACAGCGGGTGCTGCTGAATTCACTGAGAGGGGTATGAGAGTCTTGCTGGTCCGCTGAGAAGTTGGAAGTGGTCCATGCGCTTCATAATGGCGTTGAGTAGTGTGTCAGAGTCTGAAAGAAGCGGCAGGACAGGTTACTTGAAACGGGTATGATGGCGTCGCGTAGGCAGAAGAACAGCGTGGGCATCAGATGATTGCTCTGGTACAGGCTCGAGGGGCTGAGTGGTGGAGCAGGGGACTTCCCTTGGCTCGGGAAGTTCTGGGAATGACCTGATGAATATAGATTGAAGTCATTGTTCAGACGAGAGCTCTCTCGACATGGCAGGCGAGGGCTCACCTGAGGGTCTGCAGGGGAAACCCTATGTGTAAAACATGGCAAGCGCCGAGGGAAGTAACTGAATGAGAGGCCGCCTGTAAGACGCCGCATTATTGCACCTCTTCCTCAAATGGAGGAATCGGACATATCAAATGATGGGACAAAGTATAGCCAGAGATACGACATAATTGCTCTAAAATGGCCCCTCGCCTCTATACTGTTGGAAAGGAAAAGGTTTTGGTGCGAAGCACCACATCAACTAAGAAAGCATCACTGGGGGAGTCTCCCTCTGAAAAGGTCCCTGGGAAGATGTCTCGAGATAGGCTCGACCATGTGTCCATCGAAAGTGGGCCAGCGTTTAATGCAGTGGGTCAGCTGTGCTAGAGGGCTATTGGTAAGCCTCGGCAATCTGTCAGCCCCCAAAATACGCGGCGTCCATTCAATGGTAAAAGTATCGAGGCTGGTACCGGTGATGCCAGGAGTAAGTATTAGCTGGTAAAGTCTAAAACTACTCGAGGATAAGAACTGGGGTGGTCATAAGGTAAAAAGATTGGTACCTTCAAGTAGGCTGCTATGACTCCGCAAGTCAGTCTGCTGGCGCAAAATAGTATGCTCAAAATATTGCTCGACATGAAATGCTTTGGATCGGCAATCTGAGGTTGCCCTCAATGCGAGCGGGTCTAGGCGTCTTGGATGCGGCTGCGACTGTGAATCCCGAGGGTGCTAATAGAGCTTCCTAGCCCTGAGTCTTGGCTTCTTTGTAGGAGGACCCGCGGTGATCTGTAGGGCCACCCGGTTTGTGGCAGATGCTCTCTGTATGGTATCTGCTCTGAGAGCAGATAAGCTAAATGTGGCGGCCGTCTAGTGGGAGCCGACAGGGGCGCTCTTCTCACTGCCTTCTGGGGAGTGAGGGTTGTCTCCTCGGGTCTTAGGCATAATGATAAGTAATGATGGGTTGGGCTCAGATGCTTTGGATTGGGAGAGGTGGAGATGGAAAAAGTGAAAATTCGCAACGTAGGGGTTATGCGAATTTCGCCATTGGGGGGAAGTTATCGAATTTCGCTAAACTGGTGGATGCGAAATTTCGCATATGCACTATTCAACCGCACTTGATTTTGAAGCTCATTAGATTTTGGAATTTTTTGCTTTTGAGGTGGGAAAATGCTGGTAGGTGGAAAGGATTTTTCATGGTGAAGCTTGGAAATTGGACTTTTTCATGAAGAAATTTTGAGAATTGGAAGTCTTACGGCGGCTGGGTTTTCTTGAAGAAACGTGGCTTGAATGCTTAGCTGAGGTTTTGAATTGGTGATACAAGCTGAATTGGTTGAGGATGGATTTAGGCTGCTTGAGAATGGGACTTGTTGGAGTTTTTGATGTGGAAAGAAGCTGAATTGAAGGGTGGACGGTGATGAATAGGGACTACCGCAGCTATGAGGTGGAGTTAGGAGATGTGTGGCTGCCCATGTGGTGTTGAGAGTGGGAATGATGAATAAAGAAACTGGAAGGATTTGGTGATTGGAAGAGAGGTGCTTGAACATGAAGAGATGAGCATGGGAGAGGAACACGTTTTAAAGAAATGCAAATTTGCCTTACCTTATGTTATGCGAAAATTTCGCATTCTGTGAGTACCCAGCAGAGGCATGGTTTTGAAAATTTGTCCAAAACGAATTGCTATGTGAATAAGGTTCGCATTCCTGTGGAAATTCGATAAGGATTTTGGAAGGACGAGAGATGTTTTTTGGAAATTGCCACAAAAGGCATTTTCCGCATAGGGGTGTGTTTATTGCGAAATTTCGCATACGGAAGTGTTATGCGAATGGCTGAGACTTGTTTTTCTCCCCTATTTGCTTGCTTTCCACCATACTTCACATTAGCTTTCCCACTGATGTACACAAAAAAACAATTCAAACACTGTAGAAGGCATTAAGTCAATAATCAAAATCAAACATGGAAAACATAAGAAAAAAACTGATTATTAATCACTTAAAGAAACAAAAAGATGGACTGACTTTTAGTCTTTGAAAGATAGTTTCCATAAACCAAGTATTTTCATGTTGGGAGGCGGAATCAGAGATGTTCCTCTGTCCTGGGAATGATCTTATAGGGCTTGAGACGTGCCCATTCACTTTGAAGTTCGAGTGATTTTTAGTTGAGTAGTTTCCACTCTCCATTTATTTGCACTCTGAATTGAAGACGCGTCCTGATTTCAATTTTCCCGGAAAAAGTGGAGATTGAGTATAAGCAGATCTTTGTCTTGGCAAAATTCTTTTGATTTACCAGATTGATCATGCCATTTCTTCACTTCTTTTGCTTTTAATTGGGACATCATTCCTCATTCCTCCAATATGCATAGTCAATCAACAGGTGACGGCTTCAAAAAAGCTTTGGGGTCCTCCAAGTTGCTTTTGTGAGTCTTCCTGGTTGACATGTAGAATTCTTTCCTCTCCTCGAGACTGATGGCTAGAACCTAGAGGTTCAGGTCCTTCTTCAAACTTCAGGCTTTCCTCAAGCTTTTGTAATTCTTATCACACAGCTCTTAACCAAGTGGGATTCAGCACACTCCTCCACCTTTCCTCTTCTTCTGGGTGATGATGCTCTTGCATAGGTGGAATTGTTAATTCCAGTTCTATTCCAAATTGTGAGCTGCTCCCCATTTTCTACAATTTGTGATTGGGCGATTGAGGTGCAGGACAGGTCTTCCAAGGTGGATTGGTAACAGTTTGCTTCTTCCACATGGATCGTGTCAGCACAAAACTCCACAGGATAGTGAATTTATCCTTGAATAGAAAACATCTCTATTACCCCCTCTTGGGGATTTTGATGACTATAGCTAAGGAGAAGTGATTGGTTGTGGGCTTCATCCCATCCCAGTTTGCTTTTGACATTTGAGTATGGGGAGGCAAATTCCACAACTTTGCCCAGTCCTAAGTTTAAAGCTTTCTCACATTGTTCCCTCCTGTTGATGAAATGGTGGGGCTCCGGGTCTTTTATATTAACTGGAGGACTTTATTCTTGAAAATTTGATAAGCACTTTTACTGGGCGTTCAGTTGAGGACAGGATGGCATTCTTTGGTTACATTTTTACCCTCTCTTGGACCGTTTTGCAACAAAGTTTCTTTAGGGAAACTTTTGCAATATGTGGGACTTTGGCTTGAATCCCCATATCAAGGTAGGGGGTATAATTTTACCTTTTCCCACTTTCTCAAAGGGAAACTCAGATTTTCTGGATGGGAATTTCTTGGTTTCCTTTTCTTTTCCAATGGTTTTTTAAAAAAGCTGAGGGGGAAAAAAAGGGGGGGGAAGGGGGGGGATTTTTCTTTCTTTTTCCCTTTTGTTTCCCCA
>JBAPGN010001975.1:0-14292 GCA_037355405.1 Vitis amurensis | reverse complement strand
GGGAATTGTGTAAAGTGTTTTTCCAAGAGACACATTTTAGTTATAAATCTAATTTTTGGAATTCTAAAAGTGTCTCTTGAAAGAGACCCTTTGACACATTTTCGGATAAATAAAATTTTTCGAATGTAGAAGGTTCTCCTTCAAGAGAACATCTTTTAGCTTTTTAAAATCAAATCATAAGACATCAAAGTGTCAAATTGTGAAAGTGGTCTATTCAAAGACACCTTTAATTGCATATTGGATTTTTTAGCCACGAAAGTTTTTTTCAAAGAGACACCTTTAAATATAAAATGCAAATTTTCTGAAATTATAGAAGGGTCTCTTCAGAGACACCTTTACTTAAATTTCCATTCTTTCGATGATTTGAAAATTTGGAAGGGTCTCTTCAAAAGACACCTTCCACGTGGCCAAAACTGCCGTAAATCTATCAATATTTTCAAAACTACCCTTTTTTAATTATAATTCTTTAAAATTGCCGCAAAAGTTAAAAAAACCCCACCATATTTCCCCAAGCAAACATGTAATATCTTGAACTAGATTACCTTTTATTGACCCAGTGATTACTACCCAAAAAGTGCTATTTTGTGCCTTTGATTCGTTATGTTTTAAGAACTTTTGTGTAGTAGTTCTCCTTTTTTATTCCAATTGACATGTTAAGGACCCTTGCAATCAATTCTAATCAATTTGTGTTAAGTTTTGATGTTTTGATAGCTTTTTGATCACCAAAGCAATCCAAGATTGAGGAGAGTTCTTTGGAATCCATGCAAAGAGTATACCCGGACAGGGCGTCCGGATACACCATCGGAGGACATCTGGACAACACATCTGGGTAGGAATTACACCCGGATGCGCGCCGCCATTTTACACCCGATTGTTGCCATTTAAACCCAGTTGCCGTTCACTTTCCACCCGGATGTTCACATCCAGAATTTTGACGCCGGATGGAAGAGGAGGAGTTTCAACTTTTCTGGACGGACGTATCCGGATCATCATAGTCTACCCGGATGGGAGAGCAGCCATTTTGCACAAGTGTTGCGGTGTTCTCCTGAAGCTTCCTGATATTTGCCATCGACATTTTGGGATATTTTGAGATATTTTGCTTTAGATATTTGTTGTCTAAATCCCCAAAATCTCCTTGAAACCCACCAATTATAGGATTCCTTAGTTATTAAGTTTGGAAAAAGGATAAATAACATTTTTTATATTATTATTGTAATTTTTCATATAAATATCTCTCAGGAGCCTGTTCTCGAGACGATCGATCCTTTGTACAGTTTTACAAGGAAGTAAAATAGAGGGCTCTCTTTGCTTTCCTTTTCTCTCTTCTATTTTTCTTTTTCTTGGAAGCCAAACAACCTCTGAGGATGTTTTCCCAGAGGATGAGAGGCTAAACCTTTGGTTTCTTGGAGTGAAGGAAGCTAGGTGAAAAGTCCAGATGCAAAAGTGGAAAACTCTCGTGCTTTAAATACAAGTAGTTGGAGTTCATAAATGACTTTTAAATCTAAAGTTTTGCTTTAAATCCCTTAGAATCGCTTTGAATAGCCAATACATGATAAGCTTTTAGGTTCTCTGATACTTATTTGCTAGATCCACATCAGACCATTAGTTATCATGTACGAGCCATTGGAAAGTGGCTCAAGGTGAAGACCCATAGTGTTAAGCCATTAATGGAACTTGACTACCATTTCTATTGACTTTTTATGGATTAAATCTTCATTGTTAAACCTATACCGGTTCGGGAAACAACCATTCTTTATGTTGTTGTCCCCAATGTGAGGAGAAAAATATGGAATTTCCCACTTTGCATTCTGAACTTGATCCTAGCAACCTTTAGCTCCGGGAGACTTTCTTTCTTCCATTTTTACTTAGTTCTTTGTTAGTTTAGTTTTAAAAACCACTTTCTAAACAAATTTTATTTTCTTTTAAACTTTAAGTTTTTGACAAAGGAAATCATCAGATTCAATTTCTAATCTTGAGTCTATCACTGGTAGAGTGAAAACCCATCCTAGAGTTCAACCCTAGAGCTGCTATACTATAGTAGCTTTGCTACGCTAGTATGAGGTCATAGGATTTATAAATATTTTTTGATTAAAATACCCAACTGGGCACGAATAAAAAAAATGGTGCCGTTGTCGGGGATGGTGCCATGATACAGTGATACAACTTTGTAGAGGCTACTTGTGATTTCCATCACAAGTTTGGTGAATTCCTTTTTCACTAACTTCATTTTTTTTTTTATTGTAGAATTCCTTTTGCTAAATTTACTTTCATTTTCTTTCTAACCTTAACTTTCTTCTAGTTTTCTTTTGTTTTTTTGTTGTCTTTGTTTTGTTTTCAGGGAAGTTGTAACTTGTGCATGCCCTATTGGATTCGAGACCAAGAAGGAAGACTAGTAAGGATAGAGAATCCTCAAGACACAGAGTTGGATATCTGTGTTAACATCATGGACCCCACAAGAGGATCAGAATTCTCAACACGGTCCAGGGGATAATCCAAATGCATATCTATCCATGAGGGATAGAATGCACCCACCAAGATGAGTGCACTCCTCATGCATCGTACCTCCTCTTGAGCAGCTGATTATAAGGCCCCATATTGTGCCCCTCCTACCAAATTTCCATGGAATGGAGAGTGAGAACCCATAGGCCCACATCAAGGAGTTTGAGGAGGTGTGCAATACTTTTAGAGAGGGAGGAGCTTCAATAGACTTGATAAGACTCAAGCTATTTCCTTTTACTTTAAAGGACAAGGCAAAAATATGGCTTAACTCTTTAAGGCCAAGGAGCATTAGGAATTAGGTTGATCTTCAGGCTGAATTTTTGAAGAAATTTTTCCCCACCCATAGGACCAATGGGTTGAAGAGACAAATCTCAAACTTTTCTGCACAAGAAATGAGAAGTTCTATGAATGTTGGGAAAAGGTATATGGAGGCCATCAATGCTTGTCCTCATCATGGGCTTTGATACATGGCTTTTGGTGAGCTATTTTTATGATGGGAATGTCTTCCTCCATGAAGAAATTCTTGACAACCAATGTGTGGGGGAAGATTTTATGAGTAAGAATCTGGAAGAAAGCCATGGAATTTTTTAAGTTATGTATCTGAGGTATCAAGAGGATGGGATGAGCCCAACTCAGAGAAATGGGAAGGATGAAAGCTCCTGTAAATCCAAAGGGGTGGGAGGATGTACATGTTAAGTAAAGACAATGGACATGAAAGCTAAAGGTGGCAACAATGGCCAAGAAGGTTGGAAGAACTTGAGTTGAAAAAAATGCAATGAAGTCCAAGCCATTTCAAGACACAAGCCCATGTCATGCCATGCACCATTTGCCAATCATGTGATCATATGGTAGATGAGTGCCCAACCATCCCAGTTGTGAGGGAGATGTTAGGTGATCAAGCCAATGTTGTAGGGCAATTTAGGCCCACAACAATGCACCTTATGGAAACACCTATAATTCAAGCTGGAGAAACCATCCAAATTTTTCTTGGAAACCAAGGCCACCTCCATACCAACCACAAGCCCAAACCCAAGCACCTCAACAAACCTCTTCAGTGGCGCAAGCCATTGTGGATCTAAGTAAAGTCATGGGTGACATTGTGGGTGAACAAAAGGCAATCAACTCCAATTGCACCAAAAGATTGAAAATGTTGAGAGTTCTTCAAATTAAAGAGAATGGATGGGATGCAAAATGATCTATCTTAGAAGATAGATAATATTCAATACTCCATCTCTAGGCTTACCAACCTCAACACAGTGAATGAGAAAGGAAAGTTTCCCTCTCAACCAAGCCAAAATCCAAAGGGTGTTCATGAAGTTGAAACCCAAGATGGGGAGTCTTCACAGTTGAGGGAGGTCCAAGCTGTGATCACCTTGAGGAGTCGGGAAGGAGGTTTGATCAACCCTTGCCTAAGGAGAGTGCAAGATGAAGAACTCATGTCAAGGAGAAACCTTGGTTAAAGAGAGCAATAGACGCAAGAAGAGAAAAGTGGGAAGAAAAATGCATCTAATTCAAGCATTGAAGAAGAGACAAGGATAGTGCTTAAAGAGGATATGATGAAGAAACATATGCCTCCCCCTTTTCCTCAAGCTTTACATGAAAAAAAGGGAATCAAGAATTCATAAAAAATTCTTGAAGTTTTGAGACAAGTGAAGGTGAATATACCCTTACTTGATATGATCAAGCAAGTCCCCACATATGCAAAATTTTTAAAGGACTTGTGCATGGTCAAGAGGGGGTTAATTGTGACAAAGAAGGCATTCCTCACTGAGCAAGTAAGTGTCATCATTTAGTGTAAGTCTTCAGTTAAGTACAAAGATCCGGGATGTCCCACCATTTCAGTCAACATTGGGGGGACACATGTGGAGAAGGCTTTACTAGACTTGGGGGGCAAGTGTGAATTTGCTCTCATACTCTATGTATAAGCAACTGGGACATGGAGAATTGAAGCCCACAACCATCTCTCTCTCCTTAACTGATAGGTCAGTCAAAATCCCAAGGGGGGGTGATAGAGGATGTTCTAGTTCAAGTGAACAAATTCTACTATCCCGTGGATTTTGTGGTGCTTGATACTGATCCCACTGTTAAGGAAGCAAATTATGTGCCAATCATCCTTGGGAGACCTTTTCTAGCTACCTCCAATGCCATCATCAATTGTAGGAATGGGGTGATGCGGCTCACATTTGGAAACATGACCTTGGAACTAAACATATTCCACCTATGCAAGAGACATCTTCACCCCAAAGAGGAGGAAGGATTAGAGGAGGTGTGCTTGATCAACACTTTGGTTGAAGAGCATTGTGACAAGAATTTAGAAGAGAGCTTGACTGAAAGCCTTGGAGTGCTTGAAGAAGGGTTACCTGAACCCTCTGATGTGTTAGTCATCATGTCTCCTTGGAGGAGAATGGAAGAGATTTTACCCTTGTTCAATAAGGAGGACTCACAAGGAGCAGCTAGGGAGGACCCACCAAAGCTAGTTTTGAAGCCACTTCCTGTTGATTTGAAGTATGCATATTTGGAGGAAGATGAGAAATGTCCAGTGGTGGTTTCTTCAACTCTCACAAGTGATAAAGAGGATAGTGTTTTGGGAGTCCTTAGAAAATGCAAAAAGGCCATTGGATGGCAAATTTCTGATCTGAAAGGGATTAGCTCTTTGTTATGCACTCACCATATCTACATGGAGGAAGATGCAAAACTAGTGAGGCAGCCCCAGCGGAGGTTGAATCCTCACATGCAAGAGATGGTAAGGGGTGAAGTTCTGAAGCTACTTCAAGCAGGGATCATATATCCCATTTCAGATAGCTTGTGGGTAAGCTGAACCCAAGTAGTCCCAAAGAAATCTAGAATTACTGTGATCCAGAATGAGAAAGGGGAGGAAGTCTCTACACGTCTTACCTCAGGATGGAGGGTGTGTATAGACTACAGGAGGTTGAATTCAGTGACTAGGAAGAACCATTTCCCATTGCCTTTCATGGACCAAGTCCTTAAGAGAGTCTCAGGGCATTCATTTTACTGTTTTTTGGATGGTTACTCGGGGCACTTCCAAATAGAGATTGATTTGGAAGATCAAGAAAAGACAACCTTCACTTGCCCATTTGGTACTTTTGCCTATAGGAGGATGCCTTGTGGTCTATGTAATGCACCTGCAACTTTCCAAAGATGTATGCTAAGCATCTTCAGTGATATGGTGGAGTGCATCATGGAAGTCTTCATGGATGACATCACTGTATATGGAGGTTCTTATAAGGAGTGTTTGTTGCATTTAGAAGTTGTTCTCCAAAGATGTATTGAAAAAGACCTAGTGTTAAATTGGGAGAAGTGTCATTTTATGGTACAACAAGGAATTGTCTTAGGACATATAATCTCCAAGAATGGCATTGAGGTAGATAAGGCAAAGGTGGAGCTAATTGTTAAGTTGCCACTCCCACAAATGTTAAAGGAATTAGTCAATCCTAGG
Source organism: Vitis amurensis (assembly GCA_037355405.1). NCBI lineage: Eukaryota > Viridiplantae > Streptophyta > Magnoliopsida > Vitales > Vitaceae > Vitis > Vitis amurensis. The sequence goes on along the minus strand of JBAPGN010001975.1, from coordinate 8,336 downwards.
ACATGCGGGTTCTATAGGAGGTTCATTAAGGATTTCTCAAAAATCTCAAAACCATCTTTGTGAACTCTTGGTAAAGGATGCCCAAGTTGTGTGGATGAGAATGTCAGAAGAGTTTTGAGGAATTGAAGCAATTCCTCACAACTGGCACCAATAGTGAGAGACCCAAATTGGAAATTACCTTTTTGAGGTAATGTGTGATGCAAGTGATCTCGCTATGGGGGGCTGTTTTGGGGTAAAGAGAAGATGGAAAGCCCTATGTGATTTATTATGCAAGCAAACTTTGATGAGGCTCAAAAGGAACTACACAACTACTGAGAAGGAGTTGTTGGTAGTAGTTTTTGCCTTGGATAAGTTCGTGCCTATTTGGTAGGGTCCTTTATAGTGGTGTTCACTAACATTTTTGCTTTGAAGGTACTTGCTAACCAAGCAAAATGCAAGCAAGATTGATAAGATGGATCCTTTTGCTTCAAGAATTCAATCTCTAAATCCGAGATAAAAAGGGAGTAGAAATGTGGTAGCTGACCACTTGTCAAGACTGTGATAGACATGACTCACATGGTCTACTATCAATGATGACTTCCTTGAGGATCTCTCATGTCAATAGAGGTAGCTCCATGGTATTTCTCACATTGCAAAATTACTTGGTTATTGGAGAAGTTCCAAGTGAGTGGAGTGCCCAAGACAAGAAGCATTTCTTTGCGAAGATCCATGCCTATTATTGGGAGGAGGCCTTTTCTCTTTCAAATATTGTGCGGATCAAATCATAAGGGAAATGTGTTCCTGAACAAGAACAATCAGGAATTCTATCCATTGTCATGATAGTGCATGTGGAGGTCATTTTGCTTCCCAGAAAACAGCCACCTGAAGTGGTTAATCAGGTTTTGTGGTGTGCCCTCTCTTTATTCCAAGGATGCCCACTCCATGTGCAAGACTGTGATCGGTGTCAAACGCTTGGGAAAGCTTAACACCGCCGATATGAATGACCCGTAAACCGCCATCTGATAGTGGCATGTCTTTGAATGTTTGGATAGATTTCATGCAGACCATTTCCAAGTCCAATTCCGAAACTAGTCCTACATTCATGCGTGGGAGTGGATTACGTCTCAAGCGAGAATATCTTTTCAAGGTTTGAGTGGCCGTAAGGCCATTTCAGTGGCATGGAGAACCCAATTTTTGCACACAGCCTTTGAGACTCTTCTAGCCACATATGGCGTCACAGCACAAGTGGCTACACTTATCACCCTCAAACTAAGTGGCTCAACGTTGAGTTTAGCCAACGGGAAATCAAGCACATATACTGATGAAATCGTGAATGCTGATAGGAAGGCCATTTGTTATTAAGCTCCTGATTCATTAGTGGGCTTATAGATCCGCTTATAAACCATTATTCTTGGGAAATGTCTCCTTATCACCTTGTTTATGGAAAAGCTGTGCCATCTTCCCAGTGGAGGTTGATAGATAAAGCATGGTGGGCAATCAAAGAAGTCAACATGGATTTGTGCACAAGAGCTGGTTGAAAGGACTGTTTGGATTTGACATGATGTGGAGGAAATGAGAATTGAGCTTACCTCAATTCAAAATTGCAAAAGACGAGGTTGAAGAAATAGCGATGATCAGTTGGTGAAAATGCAGAAGAATTTTACCAAGGGACAAAGAGTCTTGCTTTTTTTGATCTATAACTTCTCTTTTTCTCGGAAAATTGACAATCAAGGTTGACGGCTCATTCATTAATTCATGACGTGCAAATCAAATGGAGTAGTTGGAACTACTCAACTTCCAGAGCACTCGAACTTTCAAAGTGAATGGGCATCGTCTCAAGCCCTATATGGAATCATTTTCCCGAGACAAGGAGAAATTCATCCTCATTGACCCACCTCTAACATGACAACACTCAGTTCATGGTTGAACTTAGTCTCTTCAAAGACTAAAAAGTTCATCCTCTTTTTGTTTCCTTTTGCGTTGATTTTAGTTTAATCTAGTGTTTTTTCTTGTGTATATGCATGTTTTGATTTTTATTTTTGACCTTAATTTCATTCTAATGTGGTTTGAATTGGTTTTTGTGTTAACATGCAGGTAGGAAAGCTTGAAGAATGAAGTCAGGGGGAAAACAGGGGAAAACAGGGGAGAAAAGCCAAGACACAGGGAATTTCGCATTACTCAATTCTCTGGTGTGAAATTTGCACCACCCTACCCCCTTGTGCGAAATTACCTTTGTGGTTTCCCCTGTCCATTCAGAGTCCCTTACTATCAGGATGTATCACTTCCTCCCTTTTATTATCACTTGCTTTTGGAACATTGGGGACAAAGTTCATCCTAGTTGGGGGGAAAGTTGAGGAAGTAATTTATTGGATTTTTGGTTAGGTTATTTTGCTAACAAATTTTTGCAAACTCTCTTTGTTTCTCAAAGATAAATTCTCAAAAGTAAATGGGAGAAATTAAATTCTTATCTTATTGCCATAGTCTTAGAGTTTATATTATGCTTATTTAAGTTGATAAATTGTTGAAGCTCTTTTTGATTTCAATCTTAAGTCTTCCACTCTAATCTTTTCACACACTGAACACATTAGATTCCAGTTATAAGATGGAAAACTTTCTCACCCTCCTAAACTTAGGAAATTTTCGACTTGGTGACTTTGACCTCATTCTATTAGTGTTGGGACACCTTATAAAAGGCCAATGTGTCTTATGAAAAAAAAATTTGTTTCACTTGCTTTGAAACCCGAGCAAGGTCCGAGGGGTATATGGTGAAAATCTTTGAAGCCTGGTGCCCTAAGCCTTTATTGGTTGGGAGTCACCGACCTCACTGCTCGTTACATGGGTGGATGGGTGGAGCTTTCAAAAAAAAAAAAAAAAAGGAGGTGCATTCTTAGCCTTTTATATGGGGGTTAGTGTTGCTAAAGTTAGAGAAAAACCTTAGTTAGGGGGGGGGGGGGGGGGGAGGAATATTAGTTTGTACATTACTCATAATATGGAAACATAAGCACCTTAAACACTTAGATTTTTGGTGGAAGATTTAAGATTGGTCCTTTGGGAGTGAGAATTATTTTTGATGCCTCAAATTTGCATAATGCCCACTCTTTGTTATGTTATGAAGGTAAGTATTTGATGACTCTTGTTGATTTATTGGTTTTATATCTTGACTTACCATGTGAGAGTTTGATCCAATGCATCCCACTTAGGATGGAATTTGGTGTTGATCAGCATGATCTTTGTAAAATTAATTATATTATCTGAATTTTTTCTTATTTTTCTGCTTTCATTGCTAAGAGACTAGCAATGTGGTCAGTTGGGGTGAGATTCTGATTACTACCCAAAAGTGCTATTTGGCCTTTGATTCGTTATGTTTTAAGCACTTTTGTGTAGTAGTTCTCCTTTTTTCATATTGGCATGTTAAGGATCCCTTGCAATCAATTCTAATCAAATTTGTGGTAAGCTTTTGGTGTTTTAGATAGCTCTCTGTACTCACCAAAGGGCCAATCCAAGATGAGAGAGTTTCTTTGGAATCCATGCAAAGAGTATACCCAGACAGCGGGGTCCGATAACCATCCGAGAGGCATCTGGACAACAGTTCCGGTATGAATTACACCCGGCAGTGCGCGCCACACTACCAGAAAAAAGCCTTTCGTGACAGTTTCTTCACAGTAAAGGTAAGGTCTAGTCTGTCCAAGGTATGTTACTATTTATACTAGGTCAATTCTATGCCAGTGTCAAGAAAAGTCTTAAATCTATTCTTCGACATTTAATACTTCAAGGTTGTTTCTATTCTTACCAATGATTGAATCTCTTGTCTTAGTATGACACTTATGGCTCAATGTGTTTCTTTCACTTTGGTGTCAAGGTTTGATTCAACATATGTCAAGATTTTTTAATCATATGTCCCAAGGTTAACTTGCTCTTTCATTTATGGCTGCCTTTACAATAAATGTCAAGGATAAGCTATAACTCATTGTCAGGTTTCTAGCTATTGCAATGTTCAATGTTGGGCATTGGCCCATTGTCAAGGTTGCTCTATGACAAATTTATATTATTTTACATATTAATTCTTTAGTTTTAATGGAAAATAAATTCAGTTACCATATGAAACTTTTTCAAATTAAACTTTGATACTATTACATTATGATAAGTAATAAACTTAAGTCCTTGAAAACAATGTAAAATAAACTATTACTTCAGAGGGAAAAAAATTATTATGATATCATTTGTAATATTAAAAACACAATGGAATAAATCTTTTTCACTTACTCTCTCATTTTCTATCATACAAAAAAAAAAAAAACTAATTCACAACATATTCAATTAAAGATAACTTACAAACTTAATTGAAAAGCTACAATACTATCTTCGTTAAGCAGGTGGTCAGTTAATCTTCATCTCTTCTTTTTTGACTATATTTTGAATACCTAGTAGGATAGACACACGTTAAATAGAAAAGTAAGTAACAAGTATCAAAAAAAACCAATTTCAAGTATTATATTACTCACACCATGCATTTTTACAAAGGACACAATTCAAATGAATTCAAGACACCCCAAAGTCAATATCAAACGAGGGATACAGTTCTTAACTGACATACATATTTCATGAAACTTTAAAATGGCGAAGATAGAGCAGCCCATACCTGTCACTATAAACAAGCATAAGTGATTCTACGAGAAAATTTAAGGTTTGTCAATCACAATAGATAATGATAAGATAAAGACATAATAAATAAAAAACACTAACTAAACCTATATTTTAAAAGTCCGGCCAGCATCTTCTTTTGCATGGTCATGGTCTTGCCCTCAAATTCATCCAAAATGTGCCTGGATGCCTTTCACAAAATCTGGTCGGTCCATATTCTTAAGTGCAGGCATATTTTTTTTTATTCTATAAAAATAAACTGTATGTGTAGTGGAGGTTCAAAGTGGTAACCTTGTATTCTTCGATCCTAGTACCCAGAGAAATTAATTTAGCATTCAATGAAAGCTGTGTTTGACGAACGTTTTACCACAATCTATCAAGTCAATGGATAGTGCTTGCATCTTCACACTTGCACGGTCCACTCTGAAAGTTCCTCATCGTAATTTCCCTAAGCAGCAACTACAAGTGTAAGGTAAGCTTGTGAGATGTCAGTCACAAATGGACTTTGAGTTGTAGGCGCCTACACATGACTATTCCCCCTCACTGCTCTTTTCGCGAAAAATGCCTAAACCAATTAAGAAACAACACCTTTCACAGACATTCACCAGCATCGTTGGGAATTTGATGACAATAGACATTCTTTTGCGGCGACGCTATCAAACTCATGTAGACCAATGAGATCCAGAGTGTGCAGAGCATTGAATAGATGCCCAATTAAGCAATCCATGGCAGTTCAGATGTACTGTCTAAGACCCGTGATTCTTAACAGGAAGAGCCTGATACAGCAGCAAGGCATTTTTGGTTTGAATACAGCTTGATTAATGTGCTTAAAAATCAAAACCCTGCAGAATATTGCTGTTAGGGATACCCATCCTTTGAAATCAATATATAAGAGCGAGTAGCACCATATTCTCGCAAGGGTTTGATTTTTAAGCAAATATTGAACAAACAAACTCCTAAGCACTTTACTAATACTAGCCTCCTAACAATTACCTATGTGTATACTAATACTGAAATATAATGAAACAACAGGCCCATTCTACACTGTAGGGTTAATTTTAGTATTGTAATTGATCAGAAAAAGCTACCATTGCACAAAACCAAGCCAACATGTATGCAACATGTCCCTTGATAGTGTGATGCATCCTGGACAAACATATGTCACTTTTCCTATATATACATGTTAGAGCACAACACATACGCTACAAGACAATATTTCTTTGACAAGGATATACTACAGCACCACAGAGTTCACCAATTTCATGTCGCCAACCAGAAACGACCACAGAAGGTTGAAGTGGTAAAAGGACAGAACCATACATGTTGTACCATAGCTACAAGGCCTCATGTTTTACTTAATTAACATATGAAGAAGACATGAATAAGATGTACTCACCCCTCCATGATCCCTTGTAAGCCAGCAATCAAAAGGGACCCCATTCAACCAATAGCCCCAACAAATAATCACAAAAGAAAGCAAGTCCAAGATAAATTGGGAATGATCCAATACTTTTCTTGTGTGGATGAACAAAAAACCAACCTTGTTTATATGTTACTCATTCCCCAAGTTTAGAGAACCATCCTTTATCAACTTAATGCTTAGACTGTTGAATCTTCCTCTTGAATAATGCCTAGAAGCCTTTCTCCAATCTGTTCCAGTTTTCATCATAGCCACAAATTCATCATAACTAATTCGCCCATCCTGCATTGTAAGACAAAAAAAAAGTCATTTATAATCTGCTGGATGAAAATCGAGTTGATGGCAAACTATTGGATCTTTACTTTGTTTGTGTCCACTTCCTGGAAGATGTCATTTGCTACATTTGTACAATCATCTACTCCATCTTCCATTAAGGCATCTCGAAGCTCATCTCGCTCAATATAGCCATTACCATCCCTATCAAAGTAGGAGAAGGCCTTGCGAAGATGCTCATCATTGGCCATCCTTTGTAGATGGGGTTCATTAAACAGGATGTCCTATTAAATAGGATGTCCGACATTTCCAAGAGCAACAACGTTAAGAAAAGTCGAACCTCTGGGAGAAAAACTAGAACTCAAATTCTTGTTCGCATCTTCATCTGCCAGTAGCGCCGCGACCTGGCGCATAGACCCTAACAACTGCACGAGCTCGTCGATCGCCTCCATGAGATCAACCAAACAATCCAACAATAAAACGATCAAACCCTAGGTAAATTCGGAACCGAGATCCAAGATATCGAAGCAATAATTGGAACAGACAAAATCAAAACCATAGGTTGAACATTCAATGAAGACAAAAAAAAAAAAAAACAATAGCAGAAATCGAAGATCTGCGTGGATCAAGGTTCGAGAGATTGGGAGACTTTGAGATTCAAAGAATCAAGAGGTTCTGGGAGAAAAAAAAAATTGAAATGTCAACGAAGAAGCCCCTTAACTAAAGGGAATTTCAAAGCATCCGACCCTCCACAACCTGAATCTTGAAAAGAATTTAAAGAAATCATTGAGATTCTTTTGGCTCTTGGTTTTTCACTCACAACCACCAAAGAAGATGGCGTTTAATGACACAGACACTACTTCTTACTCATATCGATCTCGAATAAGAACAATATGAAATTTGGGGCTAGAAATTGCGCAATAATTAACGATCGTGGCTAAGATCCAGTAATCTCGGAAACAATGCGTTTCAATGAGTAGTTTATGCCTTAATGTCAAAAACCCAGAAGATTTGCTTCTCAAAATCAAAAACCTAATTTCCCTTTCTACACTAGCAGGGAACCATCAATTTAGAGAGAGAGATTTTTCCCGAATGGAGCTGGATTGTTCTGCTTTTCTTCAAAGCCTCTTTTTTTTTTTTTTTAGGTAAAAAATAAAATAACATTTTAAAAAAGAAATGAAAATAAAAATAAAAAATAAAAACAAAGAGTAAACAAACAAATAATAATAATAATAATAATAATAGATAAATATATAATATAAAGCTATGAGAAATCAATTTTATGGAATATATTTATTAACTTTTATAAATGTTCATTTCCATAATAATTTTCTTCTTTCCTTAATGTCTAAATCTCTGTATGAGTTAACTTAATAAATAAAATTTTGAAACCCTGATATTTATGTCAAACAATTGATCAACATCAAAATTCCAATATCTTAATGTTTTCAAGGCTGCAAAATTTATTAATTACCTTTTTAATCAAATACAAGTTAATTACTAATTTAAAAATAATGAAAAATGAATTATTGAAAAACACGATCCTTATATTAAATACAAACTCAAAAAAAAAATCATTAACATTAATGAATAAAAAAATACTTTATTAGTATTAATTTTATTTATATTTAGTTATAAAAAAACCATGATGTAGCAAATTTTATTTCACTAAAATTAGTGAATAAAAAATTATGTACAAAAATTTATTTTAGTGCTATTGATATAGACAAAAAAAATGATTTAATCATTTTGATTAAAAAAAAAAAATGATATTTACATTACTAAAAAAATTTATCAAATATTGGACTTCCTCACATCAAAAATTTGATTGTTGTCCACTTCAATTTATAATACTTAATTTGTAAGTAAATTAGATACATACATATCAAACAAATTATTATCATTATTGCTTTTATTTAAGTACCTTGAATACATTGACTTATAAATTATGTGTTAAGATTCTATTATATAAGTCATGAAAGAATTCAACAAATTTTATATATGTCATTATTGGTTTAAACAA